>JANSTP010114675.1:0-12982 GCA_025330745.1 Cladonema radiatum | reverse complement strand
TTTGAACACAAAAGACGAATACAAAAGTCGTTCTTTGTCAATAAAATTTTGATATTTTTATATTCCTTAGGGTTTTTGCAGTTGATTTTAAAATATTTTTGAAAAGTGAGTATTTTATTATTATTTTTGATTTCGAACGGTTTTACTGTTTTTCGTTTATTTTAACTATTTGACCTGACGATGGTATTTAAATTACCGAAATATATTGTCCAACATTAGCTACATTGTTGGTATTATCCTTATACATATGAATCTGTTTTTAGGCAGTGGTATTAGAGATAAACAATGAAGTAAAAGCATTATGTAGCTAATCAAAATAGAAACTTTTTGTCGTCACGGAGTCTTAGTAAATGACACAAAAATCATTATCTCAATTATGGAAGATATAGAAACTTAAAGTGAAATTTTATATGATTTGAGAGGTTTGGAATCTTCTTTTTCTCTACAAAACAAAATATAAGAAAAAATCAGCATATCAAACTAAATACAGTGGAACCTCTACTAACGGTCACCGCCATGCAGCGGTCATCTCCGTAACAACGGCCAGTAGCAGAAATCCCTGCAATATTAAAACTTTTATAAAAGCACCTCCTGAGAACGGCTACCTCTTTCACAACATTCAAAAGCAGCGATGAAAAACAGCTTGGGGAATTCTAGAGCAAACTTTCTATTCTCCTTTTGTTTACTTTAAAAACCAATCAGAAGACAGCATTTTCAGAAAAATCTCTTCTATTGTTTTAGTAATGAAATGTCTGCCATTTTAACATTTTACAATAATGTCGGATTATCAGGCTTGTATTGTAGCTTCAAATGTATCTACATTGTTTTCCTAGGAAACTTTAACTATTGTACATTGCTTAAGAAATTATAGAAGGTAGGCTGGTGGCCAAACTCTCTAGCTCTAGCTATATGACTAAGTTAATAAAGTATCTAGATGTGTTAACACTAATGCATCAATTTTCTCAAAAAAAAAGAAAAAAAGAGCACCTAGCGCTTCAAAAATTTCCGTTTCCCAGCTATAATTCTTTATCTGTGACCTTTGAAAAAATACTAATTGATTTATGGAGTATTCAAGACACAAAACAGACTAAAAAACCGTTATGGTGGTATGAAATCACTCTTTATATTGATCTATCTAAAGAGTTGTGTTTCAAAGGATAATGTGATTTCACGTGCCATGTTTTTACTAGTCATAGAGGTCGTACTGACAGTGAATATAAGGCTTTTAATAGTCAGATGCCACACATCATACCTAAAAGGTTCCATCTTCATGAACGTACTATTAATAACTTTACTTGTACAATCATATTTGAAAATAAGCCAAGACGTTAGGGCCCTCAGCAGGAAGTTTTAAAGCAAAGAACAGGTCCAAAAAAGCCTTTTGGGCAGCAGGTATACTAAAGTTCATGATATAACGTTGTTTAAAACTGGGAATATCCATTTTTTCTAAAAATCACGTGATCTATGACGCTAGAGCCCTCAAAAGGGGCATCGAGGCAAAAGGTGTAAAATTTTTCTTACATTTTAGAAAACAGCTGTACTAATTTTTGTCACTTAAGGTCGTTTAAAACTAGAAGTATTGAATTATTCTTAAAATCGTAAGACCTATGACGTTTGGGTAACAGGCATACCAAGATATGTGACTTAAATTTGTTTACAACTGGAGATATTGAGTTTTTCTTAAAGTCACGTGAAATATGACGTCATACGCCGTACGCTCAAACAGAAAGTGCCTCAGAAGGTATAGGATTCATGAATCAAGTGCAATAATAGCAATAGCAATTAAACTGTCGATATCAATTAAACTTTCACATTTCTAGTATTTTGGCAGGAAAAATGAAAAATAATTTTCACCAAAAAAGTTTTCAAACATTCACAAAACATTCAAAAGTTTATTACAATAAAAATTATACAAAACTGGATTTTTCTCTCAAAGTTACCCAAATTTGAGAAGTATAACTTCAATTAAATTTCAAGAATTTTTTCAAATACAATAGCCCCAGTCACACAGAGGATTATTTAATTTAAATGAGTTAATTAAGTTTGTAAATGATCAATTTAAATTAAATAAAGTAGCGTGACTTCGGTGGATCATTTACATTCTGATTGCTTATTTTTAATATAAAGAATCGTTTTTAAAGAATCCAAAAGACTCGTTAAATTTACTTAAATGAAGGTAATTAAAATTTAAAATAATTTATCTGTGTGTGTGACTAGTAAGATCATTTAAACTCATTAACAAATTATATTTGTGACTTGGGCTAATGTTCCAAATAAATTTGGTGTCTCAGTAAAAGTCCGTCGACACTATATGTTATTCGTAACTTTTGAAATAGGCAATTGGCTTGAGCGTTCTAAACTTATTCATTCAAACGTTAAACGATGACAACATCAAATTTTGATGACGCCCTAGGTCAACAAAGTGTTCAGAATATGTTGTTGTAGTACGGTATAAAGTTTGATCACTGATAAAAAGCTTAAGAAAAACGAATTGGTCCTGCAGAGTTTCATGAAGTTTCAGTTGGTTTTTAAATTTTTAACTTTTAGAAACGGTTCAGAAAGTGGTTTTTTACGTTTTTCCCATATTTTCCGCCTCAAAATTCTCCTAAAAAAGAAAAAACGTCAGTCAAATAGTAATGCAGTGTACGGCCATACGCTATTAACATATTGTCACAGTAAGTTTTGTTTTTGAAAACTTCTTACTTTTCCTACTACCCACCTCAGGGGGGGAGGGGGCGCCGTAATTTTTTGTTTCACAAATAGTGAACAATGATACCCTTTGCTTAGTACTTTCTGACTTTTCAACATACACTTCTTGAATTTTCCAACACATGTTTGGAACTAAATCCAATACTATCACCTGCTTTTAGTAGCTCTAAGGCTTTTCAGTCTGAGTACAGTAACGTAAATTTATAACTCAAGTTTTTTTTAAAGCGAATTGTTAAAAATTCTCTCACGTTATGTCGTTTAGCACATTATATAACGAATTACCAATTCAATGATGTTATAAGATTTTTATCCTTCCATTGATGCCATAATGCCATCCATTAAGCCTATTATTCAAAGTTTCATGGTGGAAGCATCAGTATTTCAAGAGTATATAGGCTTTTCACACACCCCAAAAAGCCGTGAGTGAATAGCATATTATGGTGCTAGCTAATACTTCATTTATTTAGTTCGATCAACTGGAGAAAATAGTTGCGCTATTAGCAACATATATGGGTGTTGACTTCGATAAATTTGTTGAAGCCATCAATTATGCTTTTGATTGGATTGAAGATAAATTTCAGCAGTTTGTTGATTGGCTAGATGTAGACATTGTTGTTAAGTATGTATTTTTGATTGACTTTCAAAAACAAAGGAACCGCTCGATAAGAAGGTGGGAAGCCCTATTTCACCTTGCAAATTTATCCTGCCTGTTAAACTTTAAATAGCTACCGTTGTACTAAAGTTGTGAACGTAGTTTTTGGACGATTTTAACAACCTCTTATTAGGAATAGCTCTGTAAAATCCGTTTTTGGTTTTAAACGGTTAAGGCCAAAATCTCTGAAATCAAAAACCAGTTTTCTGGCATGGAAAAATATTGAACCAAACAATACCGAAGAAACATAGGTCTGACCTCAGAACATTTACTTTCGCATGTTTCGAAAAATTTTAGCAAAAAAATAGGAATATTAATCTCTTCAATTAGAGCCAATCTTTGCAATTTTCAAAGAAACAGCAATCTAACGTGATGCAACTTTAATTAAACTAAGAATACAAAATGTGGCAAAAATTGTTTAAAACTTCAGCCTGTTTTAGCGTTAGGCAAAAAATTGCAGGTGGCAGAATAAGAGACAGTGCAAAAAAGGTCGATGATGTGAATATATTGATGGTTCTAATAAACCTTAACACCGTGGAGAATCGCAAAAAATTATTAGAAAGCAAGCCTCAAGATCTGTTTTTCTGGTTCCAAACGTTTCTTAATTTTAGACGTGTCTAGTTCTAATTTTTTTTATAAAAATGAGTAATACTGTAAAAGCATTTTTGTTCCGCTTTGTTTGCTGAAGGTTGAACTTACTCTGAGTAAAAAATAAAAATAAAATAAAATAAACCTTGCGGAACCAGGCAGACCCGGGGGAGGAGCCGGATTTCACCGCATTCCAATACCGAGAAATGAAATAACAAAAAATTAAACTCATAGAGACAATCGTAGGTCGTATATGACAAAAACTAAACTTTGTTGTTTGTACGGCAAACGATTGTGAAAATCCTTGTATTGGCTAAATCTTCTATTTTTCTCACTTTAATTTTGTCAGGGTCAAAATAAGTTAAACAAAATTAAAATTAATTCATTTCAAGATTTTTATTCTTGTATATTAAACTATTACCTTTAATAAGTACTGCAAAGATACGAAAAGAACAAAATTCAGGCCTTAAACATTTTCTGTGAGGGGTGGGGAGTGTCACCAAGAATGATAAAAAATCTTTATTGTCTGTACTTTTCCTACCGTACAAGCGAGAGACTAACAAAAAAGACGATAAACATGCAATAGAATACATCCAGTTCTCCACATTTCATATTGTTTGTTTTAATTTAGCTTATTTGACGTGTGGGGAGTAATAGACAGGGACGTATTCGTGTTATCTGGAGAAATCGATATACTGATAAAGATTCCAGAAATATTGGGTGAAGATATTCAGATTCAGACGAAGGGTTTACAGAGATTTCATTTGCTGGAAAATATATTTCAAGATGGTGCAGCAGGGATTTTTGACCTTATTCTGACTGAAATCACAGTCCAAGTGGATGACAAGGGTATCAATGAAGACAGGAACGAAGAAGGTAAACTCGTCACCAGGCCTTTTTGGTTTTACATTATCCAAGTACCAGCTCAATTTTCCCAGACAAGGATTCGGGGAAAGGGAGTCAAAGGTGATCAAAATTTGATAAAAAATATCAAATCAAAATTATAAAAAATGTTAAAAGTTTTCTATGTGTGTGGGGGGGAGGGACTCTGGCATCTCCCCCGTCCCCCATTATCTCACAGCACAGTCATATCTCAATGATTATTTGGCACGCTCCCTTGCCTTGCTTGTTTATTTGATAAATGATTTTATGATATTTTGATACCTAGCTCAAATGAGAATGGACGAAATTGACGAAATTGTAAGCTCCTCATCTACTGCTTTCACAACATATTCTGACGAGATTGACACATTTGAACGGCGTTTCAATTATGAGGTAAGTTATGAATTCATTGATCTATCAAATATTAACTAATCTCTTTTACACCCTTGTGTCAGTGCTCCGGTGAGAGGGGTCTTCGTCAATGGATCGCCCGGTGTATATTTGACTCCGATTTCGGAAACTTGGTATTTACTTCTTAAAATATCATGTCCCGTTCAAATATTGGAAGTTTCAGACAACGCGGTTAAAACAGCCTTTATAAGTTAACAAAGTATACTTTAGAATATTAGAATCTAATATAAGTTCGCACAAGAAAAATATTTATCTAACCATTTAAAACTTAGACTCCACTTAATTGCAGGAGAAAATTTGGCCATCCTGTAAAAAAGCCTGAAAAAATTAACAAGACCCACTGAAAAATGTCTTAAGTTTAACTGACCTGGGTAAATTTTCTCTGTTTTAACAGCCTAGTCAAAGTGTTCAACAATATTCAGTCCGGTACGGTGAGATTTGGGTATCTCACTAAGCTAATGGTAAAGAACTATTTTTGCTGCTGATTTTCAATGATGATTTTTCCTTTTCATCCAGCTAAAACCAAACGCTGATTATGCAGTGCAGCAACTGGAATATGGTAGGTCTCAACTGGGCACAAGAAGATCTTTTATTCTATCAGGAAACTCCTCGGCAGAACTACTTGAAAATGAACGTAACTTTTACGGTAAGTAACTTTTAGCTTCTCAAGAAAGACATTGCCAAAGTTTCTCTTGTAAAATAAGATAATTTTCAAAAAAATAATTTTTTAGCTCTTTTAGTACCAGGCTTTCTTTGCAACCCAGATACGTGCCCTCTCCATAAATTAGAAACCATAATAGGTATGGCAATAAAACTTGGTTCAATCCTTCTTTTATACTTCTGTATGATACTGATAGTAATGATGTCATCAAAAAAGGATGACGTCATCAAATTTTCGGGCAATGTCGCAAAAAACCAGTTGTCATTTTCGTGACCTGTTGTCACATTATCAACTGATTAACTTGCATTTTTACTCTACCAAGAAATAATTTAGTCCACACACATACAAACAAAAAAAAACAGTTTTCGCGGATTTTTGGACTAAATCTTTTGCTGGAAAAAAGTCAGCATGATTTTTGTTACTAGTAAGTGTAACTTACTTTAATATACGTCGCAGACTTACATTTTAAACAGATATTTCCTATATTACAGACAGAAAAATGGCGTTTTACATTCAATATCCGGATCGCAACAATGGGATCTTTTTGGGAATGCTTTTTGTATGAAAATGTGTGTTGGTAAATTTATTAAAAGTCATAAGCTTTTAGACAATAAGTGGTTATAGTAGCCTCCCCCCCCCATCCCGGTGCAAATAGGGTTAAGTTAAAACACATAAATACTTATGTTTTGTGACATATATCGAAAGATGTTTGGAGTTAACACTGAAAGATTTGCATGAATTTTTTTGTAATATGTCAATTAGCCGTATTTCAAGAGGTAAAAAGAAAGTTTTAATGAAATGTTACCCCTAGTGGTGCATTGACCTTTAAAAATACACTAGAATTGAAAGAAAAAAAAGCAGGCGGAGAAAACTCGACTATCTCGACAAGTAGAGCTTGTTAAAGGTTCCTTCTGGCCTCGTTGGAAAGGAAACCGCATTTTTAGACTCGAGAGGCAGTGCCCCTTACCACCCTTGTTGTATTCGGATATGAACAGGGTTCGTCCTTTAACTCTAATAGCACTTGGTCATTTATAAACACTGTATTACTGGGGGGGGGGGTGTCGTATTTGGCCTAGAAATCTTGGTTACCACTAATCATAAAGCGATAAGACCTGCTACCTTATTAGACCAACTTAGTCTGAACACAACCTTAGTCTGAGTCTGAGTAAAACCTCCGAATAGCGGACACCTATGGGTCTTAACAAAAGTGTCCGCTATTCGGAGGTGTCCGCTATATAGAGGTTTTTCAAAAAATCGAAATTTTGAGCGGTTTTAGCGATCATATTCAATCTAATGCGCTATTTAAATGTTTTTGGAGTAACGTGCAAAAAAGAGGCTATAACTAGTGTTGGAATTATCCCAGCAGAATATACGTATGTTAGAAACAAGATTGAAACGAAAATATTATGGAATGGCTGCAGTGAGCGATAAAGAAAGTTGATCAAAATAGGGAGGAAAAAGTATCAAAATGTTTGAAATAGCTTTATTAGACTTTTCAGAAAAACAAATGTTTTCTCAAAATTTGTTTTGACTTCTTGGCATTTTGAGATTTTTGCCTGTCCGCTATTGAGCGGTAATTTTCTCTTGGAAAGTTCAAATGGGACTTGGTTTTTCCGTCCGCTAATGAGAGGCTTCCGCTATTACTGTCCCGCTATTCCGAGGTTTTTTTACAAGGGTTTCATAGTAAAAAATTCCGGTCTTCGTCGTTCTGTCCGTTATTTGGAGGTATCCGCTATATAGGATGTCCGCTATTCAGAGGTTTTACTGTATCATTTTTTGCCGACTGTTTGACAAAACGTGGAAATTTATAGGTTAAACTTCATGTAGCTATAAAAAGTGGGCAAAAAGAGCTTTTTCTACGACGCGTTCTTTATTTTTCTATGAAAATGAAGTGCTTTGTCACCAATTGGAGTTACAAAAGGTTTGGGCCCAAAATTTGAATTTTGACCAAAAATCACCTAAAAAAATTAGCCTAGCGGGTCGCCGTTTGGGAGTTGCCATGGAAATGAAAATGTTTTTTCATGAAAATATTCCCAGATAAGTTTTGATCAAAGTCATGAAGTTTCTTAGCCAGAGGTTTCTTAGTTTCTGAGTTATTGTGAAAAGCCGCTGGTGGGGGCAGAAACCCTCAAAAAAAACCAAAAATGTAACATGGGACTCGACAAATCCAAGATTTCCAGCTAAACCATATTTAGGCATGTGTGTCAAATATAACTGTCCTAATTAAAAGCAATTAAAGAACAAATCATTTTTGAACTGATCGTAGCGAAAAACTAATTGCTTTTAGTAAGAGGACATCTCGCAATGTTTTTATGTCGTACTTTCCGTTATTTATGTCAGAAATAGGAGACCGAGGCTGCACCTCCACAAGGCATTATTTTCGTTGACAACTCAAAAACTTAACTAACAACATTTTGGTGAAAAAAACGTTTTGGAGGCCACGCCAGCAATGACCATAGCAACAACTGGCTTTTCAGTCGACGTTAAAGAACTTTTTGGTCCCAGTTTTGCAGAAAATCCGATTTCTGAATCGATTTTTCGGAACCTTGAAAATTATGTTAAAGCAAATTTAATCAGTTTTTTTGTTTCTTCCACGGACATACTTTCGGGCATACATACTTTAGTCCATATAGAAACATATAAAACACTAGTATTTGCTTTATTCTTAACGTGATTTGTTGTTATCATATTTTATAGCATTTTCACCAAATGCAAAGCTTTTTGGATCCGGAATGAACGCATCTTATGGATATGGCAAGACATTTGTCGTAAGTAAAGAAATTTTCGATACGACCCAATACGACCCACTGCGACCTAAAAACGATCATATGGATTCATCACGTAAATTTAGGTTTTGATCAGAAAGTTAGCAAAAATACTATTACGCCTCTAAATTAAAATCTACTGAAAATCCTGTAATTGAGTACCATCTACTATTGATTTAGCAATCGGTTCGGGTCTATTAGTTTAGACAGAGCTAAGTGACATTGAAAATCCGAGATTTATATTAGAATGGTGGGGGTGGGGCGAATGGGTTAAAAACTACCCACTCCCCCATCAAAAAAAACAACTTTTAAACACTTTTTGTCTAGTTAAAATTTTTCCATGAAATCATACATTGGGACCCAGTGTACAAAACGTATTTGCGGAAATTTTGGTGCAAATTCTTTTTTCAAAATCGGTCCCTATCCCCTCTAGTGACGCCATCAAAAAACGTAAGTGTATCAGTTTTTGAACATTCTTAAAGAAATAATTTGTTATATTCTTTGTTTCTAATTTCTACTTAGCTTTTATGACTGAATTTGCTAAATTGTTTTAGATTTAGACTAGGAAAACGTCAGAATCGTCACATCAACATCATTATGACGTCACAAGCGTCAAAAAGCTGTCGGTACCGTAAAATACATTTTTCGCTGATTTTGATGACATCATCAATTTCAGGAAGGCTGCTAAACAACAAATGTCATTTATATTTGTTTATTTCAAGATTCTATTAATAACTGAGTTATTTCGTGGTGATTCCTAAAGTATTCGTCAAATTATGTCTGTCTTTTTGATGGGAAATTTCTAAGAAAACTACCCCCTACGAAAATCCCTCATTTTGACCCAGTTTGCAAATATTTCTTCTTTACTGGATATTTCTTGAAATCATTCTAATGGGGTCGAAACTTGATTTTACAAAACCACTTTTGGTGTTTTTCATTCGTTCCAACCTTCATTCAATTTCTTTGAGTTTTAGAGACTTTAATATGAGAGGGTAGTTTTTACCCCAACATGCCTTTAATAAACATGGAAAAGCCCATGATGAATAGGGTTAATGGCCTTTGAGCACCTAATTTTTTCTAGCTGAGAAGAGCTTAGAACAAAGCGAAAGAATATTTATTTTCAAGGATTTTGAGGAGTTATAACAAAAGGTATTTTTTTTCTTTTTACTATCAATAAATCTCTTTTCTTTCGTGGCGTTGCGTTTGCGTTCACTTGATGCAACAACTAATGGCTCAAAATGTGTCGTATTTGGTTGTATTGGCATGCATTGGGTCGAATCGAGGTCGTATTGGCTCGCATCGGGTCATTTTGGGTCGACTCGGCCTGTTCCACTGTTTAGTCATTACCATCGATTCTAGTCATGTGCATAACCGGCTAACTAGCTACAAGAGTTTAATTTTGCACTTTCTTATTTTCATGTTTGCTTTTAAGCTACTTGCCAATATGTATTGCAGATAGGTTTCTACCTTGTAGGTAGATAATAATGGCAAAAAATGATTAAAGTCTAACTTCACCAAAAAAGACTAAAATGACCGATTTTTTATTTTATCACACCAATAGAAGAAATTAATCGTTACTTAAAAAAGTTTTTTTCACGTTTTGTATGGCATTTCGAGAAAACAGAAAACGTTTCGAGCAATCATTAAGTCGCTTTTTTGCGCACTAACTTTTGGCACTTATTGATGATTATTGACAGCTGTGGCTTCCTGTACATTAAAAAAATATGAAACTCGATTACCTAAAATTCTCTCCTTTAATTGGTTTCCTATATTAACTAAGTACAGTGAACTCTCGATATAACGAACCCCCACGGGGCACATATAATTATTTGTTAAACCGATAGTTGGTTATATCAAATGGGAAAAACAAAATTTTACATAACACTTAGTTCGTAATGTCGAGAGTTTGTTATATCGGTGGGTTCATAACATCGAGACTTTACTGTAATTGAAAAATGCCTTCTTTGAATCTAATCGTTTGGCGATTACTTTGTATTTAGAAAGGAGTTGGTTTCTCATCATCCATGTTAAGTAACAAAAAGGAGAAATTTGTTAAAAACATAAAGCGGAAAGTCAGAGCATCAGCTAAAAGTTATCGTAGAGGTAACTAACCAAATGGGACGATTGGAGGGTGACAAAGTGGTATTTATCCAACACATGGTATGACGTATCCTCAGCTAGTGACGGCATATATGCCGACTATACATGAAGTTGTTAGAAGGAGTAGCAAGATTGTCAGGTAGCTAACTTAGATAACAGTTATAGAATAATTTCGATTTAAATAAATTTGCATTGTCACATTCAATATTACTATTATTCTTATTTGCCTTTTCCTAAATTATAAGGATAGAAACCCCCAGTCCCTTAAAAATAGCATTAACTAACAGTCTGGAAAATAGCCTGTGCGTAACGTTTGAAAATAAATATGGTCAATTAGTTTCGATATAGTTGCCAATGATCTGAACACAACAAAAAAGCAATCGATTGGTTCATAGAGCTATCTTAAAAAAAGATATTTTTGACTTTTCTTGATAAAATCTTATCTAAAATCGGCAAAGCTTGACATCCATTGTCTTTCTTACATTGATTGAAGAATCTATTAAGAGTTCTACAGAATCCCATGTAATAAAATATTGAAAGCATTCTAGTTTCAAATGAAAGAAGTACAACACAAATAAGCTAAGAGTAATAATGACGACGACCTCCCTGTTTAAAGTGAAAAGAAAAATGAAAATGCACCTTTTTTTTATATAAGCAACTAGGCTTAAGGGTCAGACCTCAGAGTTGCTTAAATTTTTCGGAATTGGAGACTTCAAAGTTGCTTCTGAGTAGCAAATTTTTAGTAAAACGAGAAATGCATAGATCTTTTGCCTTCAAATAGTCATTTTTCATAAAATTGAAAAGAAAAAGTGGTCTAAAATGTAAACTCGCCTTTTAGAGTAGGAATAAGTATCAAGTCAACGAAATCTTGTCAAAATGTCTTTATAAAACTACAAATTTTATTCAAAGAAAATTTTGAAAGTTGCTTCTTTTTGAAAGGTCCAGCCCTGAAGTTGCTTATTTTTCAGCCTCTCGAGGACTAGTTGCTTATAAACCGGTTGCTTATAAAAAAAAAAGTGTATTTAGGATTTACTACAGTTGAAATCAAGTAGCTATTCGAACTCCTATTATTGGAATAATCATAAAAATCGAACAAATTCTTCATTCCCTTGATATTCGATTATATGAGTTCGAACTATTATAATTCGAATAACCATAGGCTATAAATCGAACAAATTCTTTTGGTAACTTGGCATTCAATTTATATTAATTTGAACACCTGTAATTCCAATAGTTGTGCAAATAAAACGAATGTCAACTGTATTTAAAGGTACATTCCCGTCGGAAGTTTTATTCGATTATTCACTAGAAAATTGAATTTTGTGCTTACTCTGAAAATTTTATTTAAAAATGCGCACTATGTGCCGAGATATGATCATTTATTTTTTTCAAAAAAGAAGAAAATTCAAAGAAAGTTCATTCATTCACAAATGTAAACAAACAAAAAAGGCCCTTTTTCACGACTTTGAAAGTCCATAACTCTACAATGGGAAGGAGTTTCATGGGAAATTTTCAGTGATTGCCCAAAATACAAAACTCTTTCGAATTATACAATAAAATTTTCGGCGGGAATGTACCTTTAATAATAATTTACAGAATTTGGAAATTTTTAAAAACGTGTCGCCCTTGGTTCTTATAAATATTTATTATGGCTGCAAACTTTATCTAAAGTACGTATGTAAAATTGTGCTGGTAGTTTTCAATAAAAAGTTGTATCCTATGAAACATGAGTTTGAAAAGCTATACGCTGCGCCAATGGCAACAAATGAACACACCACAGGGCCGACGACACGAGTTCGAAAGTTGGGGGGCCTAAAGATGTCGCCGACCATGGTTGGGCGACGAAGAAAATTTTGAAGTTTTGGGGCTTTTAAATAGCTTTAAAGGCTAATTTAGAGGTCAGATTTAATGGAGTTTTTCCTGAAATAAAAGCGCATTTTTGAAACGATGAGAGAACTATATGAGTAATATCAACTACATAAAGATGTTTTACGGATGAAATTTACATGCAAATTAATGGAATGCATCAGACGCTTGTCCGGTGTCTTCAGTTTGGTTTAAAAACTACTTTTGGTTTTCGCCGGATTAATGGAACTCCCAATTAGTGTAACTTTCAACCGTGGAAATATGAAGTAATATTAAGTAACATTAGTAATAATATTAAGAATATTAATATCAAGTATTAATACAGAATATTAATCCGTATTAACATTT
>JANSTP010114564.1:0-12982 GCA_025330745.1 Cladonema radiatum | reverse complement strand
TTCAATTCTAAACTGGCGTTCGCAAAGGTATTTTTTATGTATGTGCGAGTGCGGCGTACGCGATTTCTTACAGCCTGATATACTATACTATATGTCATATAGTACTATATTTGTGCATATAGTGAAAATAGGTAATAATTAACATGAGTTTTCACTGCACAAAAATGCAATTAGAAGTTGAATTAAATATTAGATTGTTGACCTACTTAATAAAACAAGATGTCCACCTTTAAGGTAGGGAAGGTGAATTTCAAATTCCTTTAAGTGAATTTCATCTCACTAAGCTTCTTTTTACAGTACATGAAAGCATCATATGTGTCTAATTTTTTATAAAAATGTGTTTAAGAAACAAAAACTGCTATGGGTAATCGCAATAATTTTATTTTGGTTTTGTGATTACAAGGCTGCAAAAATCTGCAATAACATGCTGCTGGCAATATCAATGATTGGAACGAGTGAAGTTATGAATCTCGGTACACGATTGGGACTTGACAAGAAAATGCTTGCACATATTTTGAATATTAGCACTGGGCGGTGCTGGTCTAGTGAGCTATACAATCCATGCCCAGGCGTTATTGAAGGAGTTCCATCAAGCAACGCCTATCAAGGTGGATTTGGAACAAAACTTATGGCTAAGGTATAAATTCTTTGAATTGTTCAAAAGATTATGCTGTACACTAAGAGACTGAGAAAAATATTCTTGTGTCCTTAGAAAAATCCCTATATTCTTGACATTCTCAAACAAAATTCAAAAATATAAAAAGTCATCTGGATACAAAGAATAATTGTTTTTCTTTATTTAAGAAAATGTTTTTAGTTTTTTTTCATGTTCGGTTTCTCAAAATATTAAGCTCATGTGATTCATTTTCCCCGTATCATTTCACTCTTTATAAATACACAGATTTAATATTGCAAGTGTCAGAAAGTTTATAAGTATGATTTTCTTCAAGTAAGCTTTTTTCAGTAAAAAATATTTTGTATTGAGAATGCCAAAATTATTGTCTAGTATCACTGCTGTTTCAGCCAGTCCTCTTGTCCTTTGCTCGGAAAATGTTACCCGGGTCTAGAAAAATGGAAATATTTTTTATCTTCAAAGCTACTTTCAAAACTTTCTGCATTAAGAAGCTCAATAAATGATCTATGATCTTTCCAGCGATATATAATACTACAGTGAAACCTGCTTTAGTGGCCACCTCTCTACAACAAAAACCTCCCTTATGTGGCCAGCCAATTTGGTTCCCTAGAAGCAGTTTTCAATAGAAAGTAACCTGCCTATAAGGGCCACCTGCCTATAAAGGCCAATTTTTTTGTCTCCCTTGAGTGGCCGTTATAGACAGGTTTCACTGTATCTGGTTTATCAAAATTAATTTAAGAAAAAAATTTTCTCACTCAACAAAAAAAATTTTATTCACCAAATGGAAGCAAGTTCTTTAAGGGAAATCTCACAAATTCAATCCAAAAAATTTAAGTGTTGGGGTTTTTTATAGAAAGAAACTATTCTAGAAACTGTTCCAATAAGTTTCTGAACTTTCTTTAGTATTTAGATAATTTTTTCAAGACGATTCAATCCACCTGATTGAAGATGTGTGCTCTGGTTGCTTCGTTCGCTGGGCCATTTTAAAAAATTATGCAAAAAAAATTTACGGACTGAAAAACTTTTTCTTAACAGCTAGGCGTGAATACCATAGAGTATGTGCGTTTTTGGTGGTCCTTGTTTTATATTTTTTCTTTATAAATTCCTTTTTCTCCATGTGCTCCCAGGGTGTGGTTTTATTTAAGAAAACACTTATTTCTTATGATAGAAAAGCCCTGTCTGCATATTTTTGAGTATGTTCATCTGGAAAATATTTTGAAACCACTGAGAAAATTGCATATTTCTCATAAAAAATGGAATAAGAAATTAAACTCCTGCTGAATTTTTTTTGAACAACTTTCTTGTGGAAAAACCATTCCTTGCGCATATCTGGTGAAATTTTAATTCGGTTTCGAAACCAAAACAAGTGCACATCACTCTCGAAGGAAGTCGATTTTGCATTTACCATCCAAATTCAAATGAAAACCAAAGAAAAAGTAAAATAGTTATGAATAAAAGGTTTTTTTATATCAGTTAAAGAAAGATCGATCTTTTAGCCATTTTTTACGATGATAAAAATATTTTGTAGATCCTGAGATATCTGATATCAAAGATGGCCAATTTTACTAAAATTTTTTGCTTGCCTCCGAGTTTAGGACACAATTTTCGCTAGCTGAAACAGCTATGGTATGCTATTTTTGGGGGTGTTTTGGGGGACCGAAATCCGATTTTTTTGACCACGTCTTCTGCTCCCAGAAGTTTTTTAAATAATTTTTATTTAATTTACACTAAGCTCCTATGCAACTTACTGAACGATGGAAAATACAATTGAAAAATAACAAATCAAAATATTTTTTTTCGAATATACTGAGAAGAGAAGAAGAAAGGACGTACCCATGCTATGGGTTTAATGTCAGTGTACGGTAACAAGTTTATATTATTCGAAGGAACCAAAATGCAAGATTTTTTGCCACCCTGTTAATACTCATAATAACATAATGATAACATAGGACTTTATTTTAGCATAATAAGGCTCCTATAGGCCCGGAAATAGTTTTTCAACTTCTAACAGACATTTTGTTGACCATCAGACAATTTTCTGGTTTCTAAGTGAAACTAAACCAGGTAATATGTCAGGCACAGGTTGAAATAGGGTGGAATAGGGTTAAGCAAGATTATGTGTTAATCTTTTGTTGACATGTTTGTTATGATGAGCTGAATTTCTATTGTCTCTGTTGTATCTGTTTTCTTTGCTCATTATTGTTAACCTTTTACTTTAGGATCTTGGACTTGCACAAAATGCTGCAACAGCTACAAAATCTGCAACCCCAATGGGTTCATTAGCACATCAAATATACCGAGTAATGTGTAATAGAGGCTATGAAAAATTAGACTTTTCATCAGTGTTCAAATTCTTGCGTGAAGATTAACATGAAATTTTGGAATTGGTATACTGCGTCTTTACAAGTAAGTCCACTGAGAAGTTGCAAAGAAAACTCCGAAGCAGTCAGATACAATGAAAAAATCAATACTATTTCAAAGAATTTTATACAAATAATTTGTAAATAACTAAGTTATGAAACAGAGCTTTGAAATATATTTGTAGAAAGTATACAAAAGAGAGCAAACAGAACATCTTTGTTTGTTTATGCTCGATGGAATTTTATATAAGGTCTTTTTCTATTTGTTTTGACAGTTTCTTTAAGTCTGAAAATTTCTTGCAAGTAATATCACAATTGGATTTTTTTTTTTTTGACCTTCTGTTTGAATAAAAGGCATAGTGCTTTGAAAAAAATTTCTTTATACCTCTTGCCTTTTATATAAATATTTTTTTACTGCTTTGCAACAACCTATAAATATGTGACAACAAAATTCTTTGAAAGGTTGTATCTTTATTATGTATTAGAAGTATCAATAGCAACAAAACATTCTTAATATAGTAGATATAAATTTTAAGTGAAACTATATTCACTAAAAGTGGTAATGGATATATTTTAGACTGTTTTTCTGTTGTTTTTTAGTGGTAAAATTAGAAATTTTCAGTACAAATAGCTATTTATTTTGTATTATTGTGTAAATTGGTTTTGTATTTTCCTTCTTTTCATTCAACCAGTTTTCAAGCATGGCATGATTTCTTTAACCAGGGCCAGTTTTTGTCTTAGTCTTTTGTCTTGAAATTGCCTTGAAATTATTGTCTTAAGTTCTTGGATAGTTCCTTATCTATCCATAGCTAAAAACAACTGCTAATCTCTTTTATATTTGTTTACTCAATATCAAATATATGATTGACTCACTATGATATTTTGTGAGCTAAGAAGCTAAAACATATACAGCAGTTAAGGTTACTGGTAGGTAAAATATCTTGAAAAATCATTTTTTTCGATTTTCATACCAAATGATAGAGAATAAATTAAATTTTTCATTAAATGAACTTCGAATTTTAGTTTTATTTAGGTTTAAATCACCAATTTTAGGAATTTTAGGTTTAAATCACCAATTCTTAACCAAAATAGATAAAACTTACCACAAATATAAAGCAACATGTGAAGTTTCAAAAAATAAAAAGACTGACCCCTCAGGTCACGTGACTAGGTGATGACATCATCAAAAACGTCAAAAAGAGGCTAAAATCAAGGTTTTTTTATTTTCTCTGCTATTTTCCAGTAAAAGTTTACTAGAAAACGAATACCGATGGAAATTAATCCAAACTTATTGTAAATTATACTCCATAAAGAATTTATAAGTATTTCGACCTAAAAAGGCCTTGTAAAGGGCGCCAAGAAAGCAAAAATTCAAATTTTTCAACTCAGGGCTGTATCTTCAGAACTACTTTGTATTTTTGGATGGAAATGCCCTTTTTCGGAAAATGACGTCATCTGCAAAAAATGACGTCATTTTGACGTCAGTGACGTCATCAGTATGTCAGCGACATATATTCGTCATGTCGTCGCCTACTCAACTGTGAAGTTTGATCATGGAAGGTTTAGTATAAGTCAAGTTACAGCAGAAAGAGTGTGATATTGGATAAAAAATGTTACACCTATGCCCAAAAAAGAGGGCGTGGTCAGGGGGAGGGGGGTGGTCGGGTCTAAATTTTTTTGCGCAACTAAATTTTGTTCACTGGGCCAAAATTTCAAGACAATTGCTTTTGTAGTTTTCGATTAATCAAATTTTCCCATTTGGGGAGGTAAATTTACCCCCCCATGCAAAATAGGGTTAAAGATCAAAATTGAATAGTCTTTTATAAACAGCTAATAGAAAACGTTTCTCAGATGAAAAAATTAAAAACTGCAGATCTCAGGACGATTTTTTTCAGGATTTTCAAACTTATGTTTCCTCTCACTAGCGCACTACACTTTTTGGAATAAATGTTTTAAAAAGAAGTTATCCGACAATTAAATGACAAAGCTGTAGTCAAAGAAAAATGTGAGACTTTTTCCCAGATTTCTCGAGTTCTAAATCCTTAAAAAATCTTTTGTAGTACAGTTCCATAGAGGAAGTCTTCGTGATTGTGTGTGCAAAGTTTGATGAAAAACAGATTTGAGGATAAGTGTGAGGAGGGAACATAAGGAAAAATAGATTCCCGTAAATTTTGCTGAAAGTTCAAATCAAAAAGGAAAATTAATTTCACCGTTGATATTGAAAATGTATATCCTTTCAATATTATTTCATTACTTTCCAAAAAAATTTTTAATTTCTTATGAAAATCGATTCTTCAAATCTCTTCATGAAGCCTGTCAGTAACCTTAAAAGATCAATTTGGATTTTACTATTAAGAACACATAGATTTACTTTTATTGAAATTAGGTTATTGTGCATGTAGCTCTAAAATATTTTCCACAATCGAATCGTCAGTAAAATTCAGGTTTGATGATTAATGCCCCAGATAAATGTTCTTTATGGATAACTTGACCCTAAATGATTTTAGCTTAGTTACCATTAGTCTTGTCTGTATTATTTATTTGTAGATTTCACTATAGAAACAAGAAAAATTAAAAAACGAAATTGAAGAAAGCAAAATAACAATGGAAAATCCAAATGAAAGTACTCAAGGGAAAGAGATGGTATATACTTGCGGAGAATGTCACAAAGAAAATGCTATCAAGGCTCGAGATCCGATTCGATGTAAGGAATGTGGCTATCGTATCATGTATAAAAAACGTACTAAAAGAATGATTGTATTTGATGCCAGATGAATGAGTTTTTGTTTAACAGGAGGATTGACATAGAGAGAACATGAAAGTGCCTATCTATTAAAGATTTTGTAAAAATAAAAAGAACATTGTAAATTTTTAAAGTATTTACCTTTATATTTGTGTTATTATTGAACGAAGACACAGCATGTCAACAGAGACCTGTTTCCCGTCTTATATGTTTCTCTTGATCATTTTAAGGATTTGGATTTAATTTGTAATGAAAAATGACTGCACAGATCTGATCTTGTTTTTTCATACACAATTGGTTTTGCTAGATGTAGCAATAACAATAATTTTGAATTCTGAATTTATTTGCATAGACCATTTGAATCAATAATAAAAACAATCCTTTATTGCAATAGACAGTGTTATAATTTTTTTACTCATAGCACATGAATGTTTGAATTGAAAGATGCAATCTTATCTCAATGTACATATTTCTGTTTTTGCAAAATTGTTTTCATAAAAAAGCAAATTGCTTTTTTGTTGGTAATTTTTTAGAATTGATGAAAACGTTAACAAAATTTCTAATAGGAGCAAAAAGTAGCTGAAACCACATATTTATTGTTTTTTTTTTTTCAGATTATAGCTAATAGTCAGACCTTAGATCTAAAGACTGGTAGATCATAGCAGTGTGTTGTCTTTATCAATCCATTACCTTTTTGAAATGCGCCTCGATGAGCATGAATTTCAGAAAGGGAGCAAATTTTCTTTATTTTGGTATTGCAGTATTAGCATCGTAGGCCAGAAGTTCATATGAACTTTTCATGCCCAGACAAGAATCGAACTCTCAGTATACTGGTCAGAGCCATCAGCCCTAGCCAGTGCACCATAGCGACCCATCTAGAGATCACCCATATTTCCATTTGCAAATACATCTTGCTCAAATACACACAAGCAGTATAATTTTCACTAGCTGCACGAAGCATCGTATTGGCCTGCTGATGCAGTCCCAGCAAGAGATCGCTGCGCGATCCCTTGCCAAAAAATCCAGCATTTAATAACGACAGTTAGGCCTGCTGACGCAGTCGAGATAGGACCATTTGGAATATCTGTGTACCAAGTTTGGTCACTAAAGGCAAATTAGAGGTGAAGTTATGGAAAATTTTCCCCATTGCAATTATTCGCTGTTTTCTATACGGAACGCTTCATACAAATATCGCCAGGAACATTGGAGTGGTTTCTCCCGAAAATTTTTTGATGTTTTCTTATTGGTTTTTTTTTTTACAGTTTTTTTCTGTAAGAAAATCCAAATAAGGAAATCGCATGACCATATTTAAATCTCACACTACGCTTTTAATATACATATATATGACACAAATAACATTTTTATGAAAAATACCACTCACACCTTCATCACCTTTAATTTAACGTCACACAACTAACTTGTATGCTTCTCAGACTGCACATCAATCAGGCACAGTACCCTACTGTTTATGTCATTTACTTAGTGTTGTTATTTCAAGTCACCATCAGTGAAGTCATCGAAGTCACGATCTTAGAGTAACAACAAGGACTTTCACCAAACTCTCAGCTCTAGAATTGTTGGGACTACTTACTATGTACCATACTATTACTCCCATGCTTTCAGTGACTGTAAGTTGTATGTAAGGTTTGGCAGTAAGGAGCAATTTTTTGTCTGTTTAATAAAAATGTAAAGTGTTTGTGCCTCTATCATCATGATTTCATCATCAATATTAAATTAAATCCATAACTTTGCTGTTTTAAAGGTAAAGTACGCTTCAGAAAAAGATTTTTTCAATCCCAACAACCATGTCAAGGAATTATCCGATAAGGAAAGTCCTTATAAACACTTATCAAAGCCAGATATAGCATTTTTTTTTCACTAAAAAACGTCCAACATGGTGTGTTTACTTGTATGCGTTGAAAAATAATTTATTATGTGAATAATTACTTATGATGTCATCGCGTTCCTTAAACCAGTATTTTTCTGTTAGAAAATACGTAATTGAAAACATCTTATTAAAAGCACGAACTCTCTAATTACACTTCAGTTAATTCACACAATTATCAAAACAGTAATTATATTCTGAACATCACATTTTATAAAAGACTTTATAAAAGATAATGCTAATTACCTTTGTATAGAAGCCTGATTGGGAATGCGATGATCTATTTTCTCAAAGTCAGTTGAGGTTACTTTTTTGTTTTTTTGTTTTTTGGAAACGCACATTACCTTTAAGCTGTTTTTTGTAATAATAAGTTATGCTTTCTGTGTCAATTACTACAGACGATATGAAGGTCTTTGCGAAGTGTTCACACACAGGTTCTTAAAGCTTCAATTTTTAAAGAATAATATGAAATGCCTCTTAGTAATTTATATTTTATTAAATAGCAGTTTTACTAACAAATCTTTTGGTTGAAAACATTGAGTGCAGACCCAAGCTTCATGTTACAATAATTCAAAATAATAATTTTTAATCTGCTATGAAAACAAGTAAAAGAAAACTTGTATTTGATATTAACGATAATAATAATAATGTGAAAGACAATGATCCAAAAGCTTGCAAGAAATTTGTTGGAAAAGTGAAAAAGAAACTTACTAAAGTCTTTGCAGAATTCGAAAATACTTGTGTAAGTGACACTGAAGATAAAAAAGAGTTTGACTCGGATGATGAACCTTTAATAAAGTTGGTTTTGAAATCAAATACCGATGAGCAATTGCGGAGATCAAGCACACCTGTAGCCTTTTATGATTCTGATAGGGTTTTAAAGTCGAGACATTTGGATTTCTATTGTTCAATTTGCCGAGAACTTATTTCTAGTGTTACTTTTTTGTTGGGTCATTTAGAAGAAGAGCATGGTTACAGTGTATTTTATGAATGTTGTTATTGTTCATATGTATTTTGTAAAATTTGTGACGCATTGAAACATGCACAAAACGAGCATCCATTTTTATCTGCAAATATAACTTGCAAATGCAATGTGTGTTTCAAACCATTTTCAGATTTTAGTGTCATAGACAGGCATTTGTTAAATCATTACTTTGAAAACTTCCCTCAAAAAAAGCCGCATTTGTGCTTTATCTGTAAGAATTTATTTTATGGTGAAAAAATGTTTTTGCGGCACTTTACTTGCAAGCACAAGGGAAATGTAAATCCTCTGAAGAATGAATCAATGTTTTGCTCATTTTGTTTCAAACGTTTTGAAAGCAATAAGATGTTTTATGACCACCATATTTTATTGCATGGCACTGTGCTATCATGTGTTAAATGTTCTACGCCTATTTATAATTATGAAGAGTTTGTAAAGCACACGTACAAACATGCAACAGACACGGTTGCTCTTGATACACAATTTATGTGCACTAAATGTGACGTACTTGTTGTTGGCTTAGGCAAATTTTATGATCATTTTATGAGTCATGCTGAAAATTTGGATGAATAGAAAGGTCATTGAATATTTTAAGCTTTTTTGAGTAAAGTTTCGATGATGGATTTTTGCTCACATATTTTGTTTGGAGAAACTTTTTTGTAAATACTTTTTAGTGTCAAACATGTTATCATCAGATTTTTTTGCAGTGGCAACTTTTGCAAATGTTTTGTTTATTTTGTCAGAGAATAATATTATGTTTTTATATATATTTTTTTAGTATAAGAAAAAAAAATTTTATTGGATTAAACCTTACAGGTGTTTTAAATTATGTTTTTAGAAAACTTAATGTCTTTTGCTTCTTTTACCCATTTCCAAATTCCAGATGAAATCCCTGTGGATCCAGAAAATCCTAAAAGATCCTGATTGTCAAGAGAGATTGGATTAAATCAAAAGGTTGCTGTGTGAAAGCCCAACAGGAGATGACGTGCTGATATGACAGAATGTTGTTTGTGGTTTATGATAATTTACCTTTACTTAATTAAGGTTTAATGGTGTTCTCATCATTCTTTATTTCGGAAAATGACCTAGTCCATTGTGATAAAAACAGGTGCTCGAAGAATACAAATCTTTAAAACCATTTTCAAGAATAGAAGTTTTGTTAAAAATAATGTCTGGTAGTGGTCTTTTTAACAAACCTTTTATTGCCCTTCTTAGTATGACATAGCCTGTTGCCATGGCAACATAGAGTAAAATTTGTGCCCAATGCTCCATAATTTTGGAAGCATTTTTTCCATATTTGATAAGAGTCTTGTTACATATTCTCCAAATCAGCTGAAACTTTTTTTTTTCCTATGAAAGATATCACGTGGTTTTGTTTGGTATAGTTCATAGTTGAGACTATAGCTTGTAATGCCATACTATCAAGGGTTTCATGTTGAAAGTATTTCTGATCAGTTCTTTTTCCAAAAAAAGGGCGGCCATTGGCCATTGGCTGTCCATTTAGTGATGCTGGCCCTTCATATTCTGTTGAAAAAGGCCATTCTTCTTTGTGTTTGTACAAAGATTTCTATCTGGATTGTCTCTTGAGTTGCTGGCTGTTAATTTATTCAATATTATGCAAAAAGAACTATTTTTTAAATGTGGTGTTTTTTATATAAAGAAAGAAGATTTTCTTAATGAAGAAATATTAAATAATTTTGTAAATTAAGGATACTCACATAGAAACAAGTGTAAAATTTCGATATCAATTTTCATGACATACAAAATAGGTTTTTGAATGTTTTTTGTAATAAATTAAATCTTCAATATGCCAAGAACAAAATGATGTGATTTTTTTACTTGGTACCATCCCTGGTTTGGAGAAAATGACGTCATCAAATTTGCACGAAAATATAATATGCAAAGTTAAATCGGTTCGATCTGAAAAAAGAAAAATATTTAGGTTCTAGTTTTTTTCTAGAAATATTGAGAAAATATATATCTACAGAAGTGTGTCTCAGTTTTTCGATTAAGTTTTTTGTTGTGTGGATATTTTCATTTCAAATGACTTATAAAAACAGCCGTTTTTTACTTTAAAAATCTATACAAATATCGGCCGCTCTCCTCAACAGAGGCTTTATTTGAAAAAGTGGAGTACACTTTTGTTAATTCAACTGTGCTCTATCCAATGAAATAAAAATCGCAGCTCTGCGATGAAGACTTTTTCAGATCGAAGCAAAAATATAAATATATGTTTCTTGAAAAATCAGTCTTGAAAAAAATACTTTTTTAATGTCGTGTCGAAGAAATAAAATCTCCGCCTCTTATTATTATACTCAATGTCAACTTATCAATCAAGACAGATGTTTCTATTCAAATTTTATTTAAAAAGAATTTACATTTATTTTATTAAATAAAAAATGTTATGAAGGCACAGAATGAGTTGTCATTCAAAAAAACCAATATTTGTCAATAAATATGGAATGAATAATAAATTTTTTTGTTATAATTGTATCGTTAAAAAGAGGAAAAAAAATTCAATCTACTGATGTGAAAATTGAAAATATAATAAAAAGTTCTCATTTTTCTATGTGAGTATCCTTAAGCTACTAATAACTTTTTATTTTTGACTGTCCATTTTTTCAATGGTTGCTTAAATGTAATTTTCGGCTGCCGGGTTGGGTGTTGAACTTTTGAATGTTATTTTGAGTTCTGCAATGTGTTTGTTTTGTTATGGATTAATATGCTCTTTTCTTTGTTGAATAACGATAAGAAAACTTATGGTGTCATAAATGTCTGAAAAATGATGTAACAGAGACGATTAACATGACTTCATGTTTGGTATGATAAACTTCATTATTTGCGATACCTTTATTTTTTTATTATTCGGGTCAATTGATTCAGAGAGTAGAATTTGTTAATAGAATAGAATAAATGACAGAAGGATTTGTTTAACTTGCAGTATTAGAGTGTCCATTCTTGCTGATATAAACTTGTAATATTAATTTGTATTTGATTTATATTGCAATTCATACTGCTGTTATTTTGTTGATTTTAGCATTAATGTATAATGAATTCCCTTTGAAAAATGGATAAGAAGAGAGGTAGATCAAAAAATGTGAAGACAAAGGCTTCTTCTTCAAACAGTAATACTCTGAAACCCAAAGCACATTCAAATGGACATTCCATTATTGAACTCATTAAAGAATTATCAGACAAGATTTTTCAGGAAATTCACGAAGATTACTCCAATAAAGGTGATATTTATTGATTATTTTTATCTGTTGTTATATGTGTTATTTCTTATGTTCTTTTAACTTTACGCAATGTTTTTCAACATACTTTTGATGCTGTAGTTTTTCTAATTCTTTGAATAGAACTTCAAAACCCTTCATCCAATCAGTTTTGTTGTTGTTGGTGGTGTTGTTGAGAGGGAAGGAGTAGGAATATCCATAGAAAAACTCAAACTGTGCCTCAATGTAACAGCGGTCTATTAAACGTTATATGCGGCAATAAATTTGTAATTTTTTTTATACTTTTCTTTTTTCATAAGTAAAAAAATCCTTTATCTGATATGAGGTTGAAAAGCAAATTGTTGTTGAAATAACAAGATAATAGTTGAGTGCCATAAAAAAGAACCTGATAACCTGAGATATTCAACATTCAAGATTGGGGCAATTTTTCTATACACTAGATGACATCACAAATTCTTCAACTATTTAGGGAAGTTCCCTAAGTGACAAATCTTTAAACTCAAATATCTCGAGAACCAAAAGTCGGATTGAGATAAAATAAAAACTGGTGTTCATTATTTTTTCTCGCCTTTCATATGAACCCAACTTATATTTTCACCTCGGAATCCCTTTAAGAACATTGGTGATTGTTACTTAAACCTTAAAAAATCATGATTCAGTTTGGATCCCCCACCTTAATGTTCAGTCCCCCCCATTTTGCCATTCCCCCCTTTTTATTTCAAAATTTTGATCCCCCCCCCTTTTGATAGTGCAGCTTTTTGTTTCTCTCATTTGAACGGCTAGGTTACCTGATTTCTACTCAGAAATGCTTAACCCTGTTGGAAAATTGATATGTAAATGTTTTTTATCTCACTGATGCGAACACTCTTTCTTATCGCAGCAATTCCGTATCTTACTGCTGCGATAAGGTAAGATAAGCCTTATCTCATTGGTGTGAACGAGGCTTTAGTTTGTTAGAGATTGAATTCAAAAAGTTTATACAAGATTGTGTACTTTGGTCTGTATGATGAATGCTTCAAATTGTGTACTTTGTTCTGTACTGTATGAATGCTTCAGATTGTGTACTTTGGTCTGTATGAATGCTTCAGGTTGTGTACTTTGGTCTGTATGAATGCTTCAGATTGTGTACTTTGGTCTGTATGAAT
>JANSTP010114453.1:0-12984 GCA_025330745.1 Cladonema radiatum | reverse complement strand
ACTCTACAGAGTACAATTAGCGATTTAATTGCACTCTTCTTTTCCGTTCTCAGCCAATCAGATTCGAGTAATTCTGCGCAGTTGACGATTAACCCAAATAATGTTTCTTAGGTTGTTCAGGTGCCTATAAACCCCATCCCTATATTGGGTAAAGATTATTTTTACTCAGGCTTTATGCAACATTCTTTTTAGCGAAAGGCACCTGCCTTCTTAGTAAAATGTAGCTAAATGTAGCTAAACCTTTAAATATATTAATCTTGAAGCATTACAGTAGTAACATATCTTTAGTTAAGAGGATAAGAGTATTTTTTTCATGTGTCATCTAAAATATTTGTTTTCCGAGTGTGTAGAACGGGCTATTTTAGAGTCTTTTCGTGATGCCAAAACACTTTAGAGATCCCTGGACATTTTAAATTCACCATAGAAGGCTGAAATGCCTTAAGGAACTAAAAAAGCAGTAAAATGTTTCAGACAGATAGCAATTGATTTTCTTAATTTTTTTGCTTAGTCTCTTCTTTGCATTACAGCAGTACAGTTTATTGAAAAATTCGCGATGCAATTTTCCTTTCATGCGCGACCAACATTTGGCAATTTATGATAAATTGGCAAATTTTCAAAAGTATGTACGACCTGACAAATAACAGGATTAACTTTGTTTATTTAGATGAGATCTACTAGATATCTAATTAATTTTCGATACTCGTAAATAACATTTTGGGCCGCCGAAATTGTGATAATGGCATAACTTAAATTATCACTGAATAGAGAAATTCTAAAAAATGTGGTTTCTCTTTGGAGAGTAAATTGCAGAAGCACGTTTGTATGAACCATCGATATCGTGAAGGTTGTTGCTATTTCTATTTCATTTTCACAAATGACTTGAAGAATTGTCTGTCTGAAAGTCCAACTTTTATTGAGTTTAGCCTGTTCAAAAATTAATGAACATATTTAACTCATTTGGGTCGTATTACAACTCCAAAACAACTGCTAAATTTGATGACAATAGGAAGTTTGGTTCATTAGATAAGCTTTTTATGGCATGTTTTCTTCCAAATTTTGCCCGTTGTTCCCTGAAGGCTTTCCACTTTGTAAATGTTTGTTCTTTTAGCAAAAACCTTCTATCAAACCACCCCCTCCCCCCATTTTTTAATTATGTTATTTTCTAGTGTTATCAGATTTTGATGAACTGAAAGAGTTTAAAACTTTAGTAAGATCAAACTCACTTTTAGTTTGTCTTATGGAAGTAAAAACAAATATATTTTTCAGAAGAATAAGGGTACGCGTTTTTTAAGCAACCAGGACTGATTTTGAAGCAACTTTCAGTACACACTTTTTGTTATAAGAACCAGTAAAATCCGACCTGAGTCGAGCTGTTCTTATTTTTTAGACAAAAATTAGGCTGAGATGTTCTTTACAACTGTTGTTTATCAATATTGTTCTATAAATAGGAGAATGATAGGTCTTATTTTTTTTTTTTTTTTTTTTACAATCACGAGCCTCAGTTTGTTCTTAGCTTGTTCTAAATTTTTGCTAAAATTTGAGGCTCGTGTTCTTAAAAAATTGTTCTTATAAAAAAAGCGTGTACTAACACAGACAGTAGTATTTTCAATTTAAACAACTAAAAGTTTTACCATACAAAAAACTTAAAAAAAGACTTATTTTTAGAACCGAGTGGCATTTCCGTTAGACAGTCAAGATTTAGCTAACCCTTATATGGGTTCAAATCTTTGGAAAACATAATTTTGATGATCTATAAATTTTGTGGAAGCAACTAATAACCATTGTCCGTTGAGAAATCACAAGATTTTAAAAGCAACCTTGAGTTCTGCACCCTGACCATAGTTGATTAAAAAAACGTGTACTGTAATAAACTTATTAGCACTACCATGCAACTTTTTATTCAAAGTTGAATACTCTTCAGAAATTGTGAGTAACATACGTTAGGTCATGTTAGGTTACTGATTTTCCAGTTTTTAAATCAGTGTTAATAAAAATAAATAACCACTAAAATCTTTTCTCTGTCCACTTAAAAGCTTTAAAAGAATCGTTTAAAAATACCCAAAAGGCCTAAACGCTACTATGGAGTAAAACTCCACAAACTTCAATGGATTAGAAGCATTTACGCTCACTAGTAACTACCCAGAATCAAAAAGCAACGTAAATATGTGGCACTCAATAAATCATTTATCAAGCTAGTTGATATTTTTCAATAAATCAATCATCATAGTCAACACTATATACACGAAAACATTTTCAATTACACCTCTATAGAGCAAGTAAAAACAGAAACATCGAGCGCTATTCTCAACAAAGCACTTTTATTGAGAAACGTATTAAATTGTTGACGGTTTATTTGGATAATGTAGAGATTTTCTGTTAAATATTGACAATAATGGTATTGTATAAACTATCTTCAAAAGGCTTCATAAATAAATTACATTCCCGAACGCCTACGTGCTTGAGAAATATTGAAGTCTATATTTAGGCAATGTAACTGAGTTATGCAAACTAATTGAGATCTCAAAAAGCATTAACGTGAATTTGTAAGAAGATTTATTTCAAAACACAATAGATGACCTGATTTAAGAAATCAAAATATTGCTTATATTTGCTTTGTCCTAATTGAGAATGGAATGATATTATTGCTTTTCTCCAAAATGTTGAAAATGTCCATATGTTGAAAATTATGGACATTCTAGATATTGTTCATGATAGAAACGCATTAGAATGGTGTATCGAAACCCCTTTTACGTTTTGAACCACTGTGTTTTAGTGAATTTCATTAAAAGTCACAAAGTGATAACATCATAAATAACTTTACTTGAAAATTTATTAATACAAAAGTGGTAGGGGTGTAGGTGGGGACAAAGTACCTTCTCCATTCTGAATAAGATTAAATAATCTTCTTAGTATGTAGCTTAGAAGCAAGAGTTTTGAAGCACATAGAACGACCCTCATTCTTGATTCCTGAATTTATTATTATCAGTGTAATTAAGGAAAAAGCAAAATATAACAAACTTTTAGCAATTTAGTTTTGAAAAAAGTTTTTGGATATTAGAAATATTAGTAGCTAATTTTTTCTTCGAACATTGAAAAAAAAAAAAATGTTTTCTTTTAATGCTAGACCAAATTAAGCCCTATAGCCGAAGGAGGGATTCTATAATTTGTAATTATCTCACCGCTACCTAAAAGTACTTCAAGATGAGGTGTTTTTCTACATTAAAATTGAAAAGGTACATGTCAGCCACTTAGTGCAGATATTTTTTATGCCAAAAGTCTGGCATAAAACAGTCACTAGCGAAAAACTGATTGATTAAATTTTAGTACGAACTCCCAACATTCAAGTAAAAATTCTAACTTAGGGTTTAAAGCGCCAATATTACAGTTTTGGTATGAAATAATTTTCATTGAAACATGACAAAGTTGGGATAAGTCTAAAATAACAAAAAGAGAAATAAATACGATCTCTCAACACACATCAAAAATTTGAAACATATAATTTTTAGAAAATATAGGCGTGGTCTTTAAAAACACAATTTTAAAGAAATATTTAATTCGAATACCAAGCAGTATTCATACTCTATATGACCTGGTTTCTCTTTTACCTTGGACTTTAGTATTTTATTTAATTTTCCAATTAGTTCATTTTTTAAGCTCAAGACAAATTTTTTTCCGACCACCCAGATTACATCCAACATAGAACCGGCAATTTTTGAAGCACTTAAAATTTGCAAAAATAATAACTTATCTTTAACATAATAGAGTCTCCTTCAAGTGGTACTTACCGAACGTGAAAAGACAAGATTATAAGTGCGAACCTAAAATCTGTTACCTAAAATAGAAAATCATAAAACTACCACGATACTGCTATCATTCAAAACATTCACACAATAATCCTTTTGTGTTATTAAAAACCCTCAAAATTTGTTAACAGGTTAAAAATAGCTTGAATCTAATTGGTTGGTCCTGAAAATATTAAGAATTATCATAATATTTCTCTGCAAAATTTCGATGAAATGCACAACACAATATTGGAACCTATTGAGTCCATTTAACCATTCGACGAGACTTTCAATTTTGTGATTTGTTCGAATTATTTTAAGGAGTAAATAACCTTGTTATGACGTCATAAGCAATACAACGCTACTGTGATGTCACGACAATGTCAATTTTTTTGATTTGCCATATAAAGTCATAATGTCATATTAGGACTTTAATTTTGATTATGTCATCATTTTCAATAAAAACTGAGTTTTATTCATTCTAATTAAAATTTTTACTTTGATGTTTCGTGTAATTAAAAAAGGTTCTAAAATTTTGTTGACGCGATAAGGGGAGAGGCGGAGAATAAAGAAAACACTCTCATAAAAAGATACGTCATTGTAGATTTGTGTCGAAAACTGAAACTTCAATTTTTGGATTCTTTTTGAAATTAATACCCTTTCAATTTGTTTAAATAGTTACTAAAGCTCACTCGTAATGACACAATACTTGATTTCTTTTTATTAAGACAAAAAAAAAAAAAAAAAAAAAAAAGAAAAGAAAAATAAAATAGAAAAAGCAGGGCCGTAGCAAGCATATTTGTATTCGAGGGGCAAATTGTTGAAATTCTGTGAACGGGCCCTATGCATGTTACCATAAAAATAGAGATTTCGAAGCTAATTTGATCTTGTCAACAGAGCCATCGAAGAGCAATCGTAAAATTGGGACTCCAACCGCTTAATGTTGAACGAAACAGTTAAAGTCACTTTAAAGTTGAAAAAAAAGGTTACCTGAAAATCTTGTTTTTTGAATCTGTCATTAATGGTTTCCCACACACTCTAATTCTCTCGCGTCCTCACGTGAGCTCGAGCTCAAACTTGTTATCTGGCTAAAAAATTATGAAAAATATACTGAAAATAGGAGCCCAGATTAGTATTTCCTTTTTATTTCTTAATTCAGTAAATAAATGAAAAAAAAGCAAAACTATTTGGCGAGGGGAAGGAGGGGGGGGCAAATGCTCTCCTTGCCACCCTCTCTACTCCCGCCCTGCTTTACGGTCCTGAAAAATGTTATTTTTGACAATCAGACCTGACCCAAATTAAAAGTATAAAAAAAAATAAATGAATAAATAGATAATTAACATTCAAAAGAAAGAAAAAACTAATAATAAATAAGTTCTTTTTTTCATTTTAAATGATTTATATGCTTAGCCTGAAATTAACGCAAATATAAAACTTTTGCGACATACTGACCAGGCATATAAAAACTGATACCTCATGTTTCATTGCTGTCATCTCTATGAAGTTTTACCGTTTTTAAAATAACAACGTTATATATACAATTTTCTCACTTTCACAAGAAAACAAAACGTGAATTGTCTAGCCAGATCTCTCAAGTGATGAATGACGTGTGCGTGACGATTATTTGATCATTTTTTGCACACGACACGCATATGTGTCCTTCATTGTTCACCGATTTGTCAAAAAACTTCCCTTGACACTTCAATTTAAAGTTACCAAAAGAAAAACATTGGGATGCATTTTGAAGTGTTGTCAATAGCAACCACAGTAAACAAACAAAAGAACGATCGGCTTACATCTTCAAAGGTTGTTGACCTTGACTGTTGACTTTACAGCGTACACTTGTCTCAATTGATTTATTTCGGAATATTTCCCGACCATTATTCGGTTTCAGCAGTCTGTTTTTCTTTCATGAACAGAAATTTAAGCAACTTTAATACAATCTTTTTATTGACAGAAAACAATAAAACAGATTTATGACCAGTCTTTGAATTTAAATTCTATAAAACCATTCCATACTTACAAAAGTTTTGCCGAATTTCAAGTATCAAATGTCATCGCTTAAACATACCTCTCTCTTCGAATAATTCACTATCTATCGCAAAAATAGCTTCTACTATATCCTAATATTTTTATCAACAGAGTCCGGCTTTAACCATTTAAACAGACCGAAGCCGATAAGATTGAGACATACCAAATTACTGGTGAACTCAGGCAGCGAGAAAAACCGATGTTTATTTGGACATCGGATAATATCTAGAAAAAAAGATTAAAGAAAAAGAAAATATGTCAATTGCAAGCTTTATTCTATTCTGCAACTTCCATTTCTTCACAGACTTCTTTCTTATTCCAATACCGGTAAGTCCATCTTCAAGAAAGCGCGAAGGCTTGAAAAGTAAAAATTTTCAATTTTCGAAATATATAATAGAAAGATACCATAGACGTGCCGTACAAAGAACTACTACGTACAGACGATGAAGTATTAACAGGATAGATGGCCGGAGAATAAATGCGTACGAAAAAATAATAAATGCGACGTCATTAATGAATCAAATAATTAGGAGATGTGTGCAAAACACAAAGTACACGTTTTTTAAATTGTTTAGCCAGTTGCACGCTTTACAACAATCGTGTTTGAGATGTAACTCTGGATAAATTCTTCCGGATTATGTAAGAACAATTGTGATGAAATAATTGCAAATCATAAAATAATTTCTTTTAGATTTTAAATAGAATGAAACAATGAAACAGGTTAAAATTTATATTGGGCAATAAGAGGAGAAAGAAAAGTAGATGGATAGGGAGTTAAAAAACCCCATCAAGAATTGAGAATATTTATCAATAGAATCTCGTATATCGAAAAGACAATGGATGTAGATACTAATTTGTATTGTTGTTGCGCTGCCTGGATGGTGCCTGTTGCTTGTTGTAATTTAGTCCGTTCCATTGAATAAAATTTAACATTAAAGACTTTACATAAGTGGACCATTATAGTAATCATACTTTATTGAAATGGAGGGACTACTAAAAAAGAATTATATTTCAAGAAGTAAGCAGGAAAGCCTAAAATGGCTGTAAAAGCTGTTTATGACTTTTTCTTGCGCTCCGGCTTGAAACGTCACGTAACAGATCTATAACATTATATGACGCCTTAAGTAACAGATATTGAAATATCAGCGATTGCATTACATTTACGTAAATATTAGTGATTCCATTTCGAAAGAGACTACGCAATGATGTAATCCATTGTCAAAATATGTAAATATAACTTCTTTTATTAGGACAATTGTGAAAGAATACGTTTGTCATCAAAATCTTAAAGCAGTCGATCGATATTTTTAAAAATTGAATTATGCACACTGGAATAGCTCACTCTCTCTCTACTAGTTTCTTGCCCTAGATTTAGCTGTAGCCTATATCTTAAACCAACCAGTCTGCTTATTGACGTTAAATGGGAGATTAGCCTACAATGACCTGTCTAACAATTTTTTGACAACATTTTTAACTTTGACATCTTAAAGAATCTGATGTCATTAATGTATGTGTGTACCAAAGTATCGACTGGGTCAACAACAATCAACAAAAGCATGGCATAGTATACTGAATTCTGCTTCTCAAATTTCTGGGGGCAAGTTCGGTAGATAAGTACTGAACGCTTCCAACACGACGGGTACATGGCCAATACTCACTTACAACTAAAATATTATTACAGTTTTTTCCAAAAATTTGTTTTATTGTTCTACTGGTCTTGGAAAAGAGTAACTGAACAACTGTTCCCCATATCTTTTGCTTTCTTGGCTAATTTGCCACCCTAAATCTTTGCCCCATAGGAAAAAAACATTCCCCCCCCCCCTACAATTCATCATGGACAAAAGAATGACCGACCACAAGGCAAATAATATACCAAGTTGCGGATTTTTCATTCTTATTCAAGACACTTTTTTTCATAAGAAGAAATTTAAAACTAGAAATGCCAAAGATTAAGAAATTTTTGAAAATATAGTAAATTTTCCTTTGTCTAGTAAAAACAGCAAAAAAAGTGACCAACTTGCTTTTTCTGCCACTCATGATCTTTTATTCAATAAAAATTAAGAAACTACATGAGAAAAGAGCTAAGAAACTTTTGCAAACAGCTCCAGTTCTTGGTTTCTAATAAAAAAAAGTCATAAAAACGCGTGCTACTTTTTAAAATGTCTTATATCGTACAGTGTGAAACGTAGATATAGCAGAATAAAAGCTGACCATCTCTGAATAAGTGGAATGGTCTGGTCTGCATAATATTTATTATGATTATTATGATTAGAAAAGTCACTATGAGATAAAAATAGTAACAATAATAATGTTAATACAATTCTACTACCCTTCCTTCAGCAATGGTTTCTAAGAGAATACTTTAAATTTTTCGCAGAGAAACTAAAATAGAGTCACAAGTTGGTAAGCTGTTTAAATATCTCCTTGAACATCCTCTTCTAATTTTAAATAACTTTAATTCTCACATATTTTTATTGAGCTTGTTTTTTTTTTTATTTGTTTTTTGATACATTCATTCGAAAGTAGTCGCGAGAAAAGCCAAATCGAAACCTTGTTCTACACTCAATGACTACCAATGAACTATTTTAAAGTACGTTTCTATTTAAAGTGATTACGTCAAGTTCTTGCTGATGAGAATTAAAAATACCGTGTTTAAAGTGGCTACGGAAATGTTTTTACAGTCCTTTGTAGTACCGGATAAATGAAGTGCAGAAACCACATAAGAAACTTTAGGAATAATAATAAAGAAATTTGTTATTTTGCTTGCAACTACTTATCTATTTGATAGGGCTACTTATCAACATTGGTATTTTGGTAAATATATTGATATAGCTATTTGCCGATATTTTTGATTTTTTGAAAAGTTTCTTTTAAAACAGTTCCTCATAAACCATATGTTAATATTCTGTTACTTCAAAATTTCTTAATTTACAACTGATTTCAACGACGTGTTGTTTTAAGGGCAAAGTACAATGAACCTTGTCACAGTTAATCGGGTTTCACCTAATTGAAAAAATACCATCGGATGTTTTGCGAGACGTGTGCAAAAACAATACTTGAAATATTTTCATACCATTCATTCATTCATTTACATAAGATTTACGCACGAATATGATGAATCACTGCTTTCATGTTTATAGAGTGGAAAGCTAAAAGAATGAATGAAAGGGCAGTGAATGACTTAGAAAAAAAAAAAAAAAAAAAAAAAAAAAAAAAAGAATACGGAGATAAAGGAAAGACTACATCAACAATCTTGGTCTCAAAAATAATGCCCGCAGCTATTCAGGATGTCTTAAAAAAAATTCCGAGACTTTTAAATTGTAATTTTGAAAGAACTATGATTTAATCTAAAAATGGTTTGCCTCCAAACTCATAGATTCATATTTAAAAGGATGAAAAAACTACATGCATGATTTTTTAATAAATAAACTGTTTAAGCAACCAGACCTTGGGGTATAAAAAAAGTTCAAAAATAAGGGCTAAACCATAAGGTCTAGCATCTTTAGGGCTGGACCTCTCACTAAGAAGCAACTTCAAAATGTTATGTTTTTCCTGCAAACTTCATAAGTTTTAAAAAACCATTTCAGCAGGATTTTATTAAATTGGTTTAAGTTTACATTCCAGTCCACTGTTTCTTTTAGGTATTTCGAAAAGTCGCCCGTAAAATGCAAAAGCTTTATGCCTTTCTGGCATTACTAAATATTTACTAAACTTGTGCGACACTTGTGCATATTTGCTTATAAAAAAAGTCTTTTTGGCAATAAATATTCGAAATTAGTGAATACCGAAATTAAAAAGTTAAAAGTTAACAATACTTATGGAAAGAGAAGTAAGGCAAATTTTGCAAAAATTTCAGCCAAATTAATTTTTTCGGAGATGGTCTATGGTTCTTCAAAAGAATTTTGGACAACCATTAAAATTTTAATTTTCAAGTGTTTAGAAAAATTAATAAAAATGTAAAATGAACAAAACTGTTATTTTTAAATTTTGTCGATGAATAATAGTCTGTAAGAGGAAAAACGTAAACGCTGGTGAATTCAGTATTCCAAATATATTATTGCATTTTTAGGAATGTCGGGATTTCGGGAAATTTGTTTTTATTTACCTTGTGCATTTCCCACAATGTTTATCAAAGATTTTCAAAAAATGCCGATCTGCGAGACGTGTGCAATACAAAGGGTTTATGCGCACTGCACTAATGTGATGTCATGACGTGAATTTATGAAAAGTTGTTTTGAAAGATTTTCTTTATTTCAGTGTTTAAAATTATAAGTACCACTTGAAAAGAAATTCAGCTGGCACTTCTCACTCCTCCTTGTTACGAAGGATAATTTACAGTTTTCATTTCCGAGCTATGAGATGAGCGACCGAAATGTAAATGATACGAACTTTACCACCAACAGTAATCTTCGTTTTTACCGTAGCAGTCTTTGACTGGCACTTGTTTGAAAAAATACACAATGTGCTGCAGGCGGGGAACTGTGCCATAACACTCCATAGAGCCGGCTATTGTTAAGGCCTATGCAAGGAAGCGGTGATTAATCGGGGATGATGTGTTCAATTAAACTGAAAGGTACATTCTCGCCGATAATTTTATTCGATTGTTTACTAAAAAAGTGAATACTGTCCTTGCTTTGAGAAGCTCATTCAAAATTGCGCGCTTTCTGTCGACATATAGTCATTTGATCTTTTCAAAAAAGAAGAAAAAACAAAGAAAGTTCATTCATTCTCAAATGTAATACGGAACTCTATCAAATTATCCAACAAATGTTTCGGCAGGAATGTACCTTTAATCATACAGTATAAGTAAATATTTTTCTTTGAAATACTTTGTCACGGCTAAACATCCTGAAACCCAGGAGCGTACCTAGGCTATGAATTTACGGGAATACTCCCCGAACAAAGCAAATAGAATCTCAATGGGTTCCATCAAAAACTACTCCCTGTAAAAACTGCCAACCTTTGAAAAGAGTTTTGTATCCTCTCATATTTCATAATACGTCCGAAATTCCCTAACGTACCAACATATCTGAATGAATGTATTATGTACTTTATTTTTCTTCTTCTTGGGACCTCAACAATCCTTCCTATAGCCCTGTGTCGCAAATCCCTAGGTAGCTTTGTTCTCTTTATAGTTAAGTTCGCTGATTACATTATTCCAAAATAAGGTTTCTATTTAACAAACAGAAAATTCCAGTCATTGACGGGGTAACAAATTCACAAATAAAACGGATTTTCTCGGAAACTTAATTTTTTGCGCTAAAGGAAAAGATTTTTATATTTTTCATCAAACAATCAATGCTCGTCATATAGAAGCGTTATCTCAAACTGTCTTTTCGCGAGTCTGCCTTCCAGGTCCTTCTGCAGAGGCTGAGGTTAAAAAGCACTTCATATCTGAAACTATCTCTTACTAGAACATTGTTACCAGTCTTTTCAGGTTCAGAGCAATGGGTGTGGAAGGTAAAACTCGTAATCTCTTGTAATCTCGTAAATGTGTATTTAAAACGTGTCATTTACTCCCAACTAGAGTCTAGTTGATTATATTGATATCTTTTCATTAAAGGTACGTTCCCGCCGATTTTTTTTATTCTCTTATTCGAAAGAACTTATAAAAATACTAAGATTATGAAAATTTGAAAGTTTAACTAATTTTGGTTATCTAGATATTAGTATGTTTACATTCTAAAGGTGAGCCTCACCTTGCCGACATGCCGTGTTTACATTTTTTATTTGGAAGTGATTTTGTGCCTAAGATGAGTAAAATATGTAAATGAAAAGCGTTATTTACGATGTCATCATCTAGAAAACCCATTAAGAAAAATATGAGTAGGAGGGTTCAAAATATTTTTTGAAAATGTTTTGTTTACATTTTTTTCAAAATACGACACGACGGATATCTGTTGAAAATAAAACCCACCATATCTCCATAAGTAAGAAACCTTGAAACCTAAAACTCCAGGGTTGTGATTTGCAAAGTACATGGACCATATCTGGATAATAAAAAAATTGGCGGGAATGTCCCTTTAAGTTTATGTTTTGAAACTCATGCAATTCGAAGAAGATGAGACCAACGTTGCTAGCTCCACTCCTATCTTCGTCTGCTGCGTAGGAAACACCCCTGTTCAGTAGCCCGGTGAGGCCCTGGACGATGGCTGGCCCTTTGTATATTTGACCCCAATTTGGGAAGGCCGGTATTTTCTTTTTTTAAAAAAAGACCCGCACTGTCAAAAATTTGAAAATTTCAGGCAGGCCGGCAAAAAGTAACCCTAAAAATTGCCCGACCAGGATATTATAAAGTGTGGACCCGGGTGGAAATTTTCCAAGTTTTTGACAGCCCGGTCAATTTTTATAACATTTTGACAGCCCGGTGAGTTTTGGCCACCTGACCAGCCATTTAGTCAGGGGTGTTAGGAACATCTGAATATCATACACAAAGCTATCAAAACGCAAAATTCAGTGAACAGGCGAAAAAAAAAAAAAAAAAAAAAAAAAAAAAATAAATAAAAAATAAAAAAACACAAAAACGCAGCTTATTTTAAAATTTTCTAGATGAAGAGCCAATGTAATAACTTGGATATACTAGAAATGTTATTACACACGTTTTTTAAAAACAATTAAGGTTAAGGACAAGTACTTGGGGTTGTTTCTGAAAACGTGTAAGTTCAATACTAAAAATTCTAGATCGGTTGCTTATTCAAAATTGCAATCAAATTTATTAGCCATTTTTTGAACTGTTGAACGCCCATTGAATATGAATCTTATGGTGCCAGTGAGTTTGCTACTCGCAGTTTTGCTACTAAAAATTTTGCCGCGGTAATTTTGTCACTAAGAAAATTTCCAGGTCGATATTTTCGCCACTATTTGCTGTCATGAAAGCTGAGATGCAACTCTTGAACAGATACAGCAACTATTATAGATTGATATCAATCTGGACATGTTAATCATGGGCTAAATTAATTCGCCATTTGGATTTTGGAAGTTGCTTAAAGATTTTCGTTTCTTGGGTAATTGTGGGTAAATAGGGTAACTTTTACTCTGCTAAGATTGATGTCTTTGACAGAGTTGAATAAAGCTCATCCGACCTCTTATTAGACTACACGTTTTTTTTTTTTTTTATAAGAAACCAGTTTATAAGAAACTTAGTACTGGACATGCCAAAAATTTAGAAACT
>JANSTP010114452.1:0-23335 GCA_025330745.1 Cladonema radiatum | reverse complement strand
CTAAAGATTTTGGCAAAAAGTTACTTGGCAATGTTGAAAGGTGTTCTTATAGGAAAAAGATCAACATGGTTTTATAACATCAGCTGCCATTGTTTGTAATTAAAGAAAGGATTTATTGATTTTGTCCCTTAATTACCTCACTTGACTATATGTCCAATGGCCCAACAACTATTTCCAATTACAGCGAAACCTACTAAAATGACCACCTCTATAAGAAGACCACCTGTCTATAAAGACCACCTGTGCTTGGTCGCAAGATGGCATTTTCTATTGTCTTAACCTGCATAAGAAGACCACCTGTCTAAGAAGGCCACATTTTAACGGTCCCCACAGTGGTTGTCTTATACAGGTTTCACTGTAGTCGTATCATTGGTCGGTAAAGAACAAAATTCAAATCTATTTTGACATAATCAGTCTAAAATCCACCATAAGTGTAAGAGGAATGTGTTCCCTCGCATGGCACAAATACTTGTCAGAGTCCGGTGGCACAGATTCATAAATCTATATGGATATGTGCACAACTTCCTCACAGACAGAAAAAGAATCTGCAAATATAGTGGCTTAATATAAATTTTTTTTCAAGATTGACAGGCAATTATCAACTATATAAAGATTGAAGTATTTTTGAATATGCTGAAACAAGTTTCAAAAATGTTGCATTTGCTTTCTGAATGAAGAAACTTGTAGGCAAACACGAAAGCGATTACCTTTTGCTGCTGTAAATTGCAAGGGCTGAGACATTAAACTAATACTTTCTAAAAACGAAATTTCAGCAGATTCGGTACAATTTTGTCCCCCAATTTTTTCTTTAGACCTCTGCCAACAAAATCTCCCATTTACACGCCAACAGAACTGGACATGCCAAAAATTTAGAAACTTTAGGAACTAGGAAAATATGGCCAATTTTGTTAAAGAAAGATTTTTGCAGACTTTCTTTGTTAAATTACTTTGGACATGCTTTGAATGTGCCGACTTGAGGTAAATAAGGCGCTATTTACATCATGCTTATAATCGTTTTCGGTTTTATCGTACAACAACAATGAACAAAATCAACTAGTTTTTTCTTTGATTTACCAACTTTATTCATTAAAACCCAAGAAACTTCCCAAGAAACATTTGCAACCAGATTTAGACAATAGCTAAGAAACTTTTTGAACTAGGTCTGATGCTTGGTTTCTTATAAAAAAAAAATTGTGTATGTATTGTAAAAAGGAAAATTTAAATAAATCTTACAAGAGAAACAAAACTAAGAATAATTTTTTTAACAATTTCCATCTTATGAAAAAATAGTCACTCGGGCCATCCACCAAAGTTAATTCCTCCCAAATATGAACTTTTTTGCATTTGGCCAAATTTAATTCCTTGCCAAACTATTCTCTCTAAATTCGCCAATCAAAATAAATTCCTCCAAGTTGCACCAAATTTGCCGAATTGGCTCATTATTTCTTCCTGCAAGGATGAAACTTTTCCGGATATATATGAAATTCCGGAATATATACCTGTATGGTAAAACATAATTCCGGATTTACTGGGGAAAATTTTTCACACAATTTTCATTATTCATATGCTCCAATACACCTGTTTTTGGGTTCTTTGAATACTTATTGGAGGTTTTTTGTATGGTTTTTATGATTTCGAAACTGCAAACAACAGGGCTTTTTTGTCCTTTTTGATGTTCCTTCTGATATGTTTGCTACGTTACAAAATTAAAATCTTAGCAAAAACTTTTTTTTGATTTTTTTTAACACCTTTCCGGTGCCTCCAAAAATTTTCCGGATTTTTAGAAATAGCAATGTTTCATCCTTGTTCCTGTCAAAATTTCTTCCCTTAATAAAAATTAGCTATATTAGAACGATAGATGATCAGATCAATATTAGATAATATTTCTATTATAATGATTATCACAATATTTTTCTTCGTTATAGTTACTTGTCTCATCAAGCTGCCCTCTTTTAAATAAGATGAATAGCTTTAAACTATTTTGTTATTTATATAATTAGTTGATATTTAATGTTTACTGAAAATTAGTTTATTTTTTTATATACGAAATACTTAATTTACGTATTGCATAAAAAAGAGAAAAAATAATTTGTTAAATCATTATATTACGTGTATATATTTTTGTTAGTTGGCATTAATTAGTTTATACGCTGTTTTTAAAATTCAGTCAACTTGAAATAAAGTATTACTACTACTACTACTACTACTACTTTTTGCAAGCATATGCACTACGTGTTCACATAAATGTGTTTGACTTATTTCCATATTTCCATTCAACTCTTTTAAACAAACCTGATGCAGGTGTAGTCAATAAATTAAGCAAATAGAACGATGCAATCTCCGGCAGAGGACTGTGATATGACATTGGTCAGATAGAGTTTGTTTAATTTATAATATTTGTATACTTTGTTATGAACCAACTCCCTGCTACTTATGCTATAAAAATAGTGTAGAGTAATATTCAGTGCTTTATACTTAGATTTAAGTTTCTCTGCGATTTAAATGACTTAAATAGATTTTGGTAAATGTGGAATTTATGAGGAGTTTTTCTGTTATATACATAAAAAATACATTTTTTAATTTTGCTCATGATGCATATTTCCCATCGAAAAATGTAGAAAATTGTGATTTTTAAATTTTACATACTCTTGTTGAAATATTGTTAGTTTTCACAGCAGTTATGGAAAGTAAATATCTACTGGAAAACATTTTTCATAGAAAGTATAAAAAATATGAACCTAATTTAAAAAAGTTGAATTTGTATAATAAGATCTTGAAATGGCATTATTGAGACCAAGATTGTCATTTATTACAACTTTCAAGCAAGCAGTCAGAGTTGTGGCAACCAGTCAAGGTAATTAGCCCGAATCTTGGTATTTTTGTCAATTTGTTAAAGTGTGCAGTGCATTTTATATAGATTCATTGGTCATCTTCATTCAAAAAATCTTTCACAATAATGTTCACTATTTATCATATCTAAAATGTTTTAAATTTTACCACTATTTATTTTTTTGAGTTTTCAGGAGTCTGTTAACAAAGACGTTTTAAAAAGCCTTTGCCGAATATAATCTTTTATAATTAGCTCATTCATCAGTTGGAAAAGATATACAATTTTTCTATTGTGTTTGTTCAATTTTTGAACCCCAATGCGGCAGCCTCGTGACAGCTTATAGTTTTGAAAAAAAATTTGTACTGTTTCTACATATGACTGGATTCTATTCACTTTGCTATGTGTCATTTCTTTCATTTATGTTTCTATATTTTAAATTTTCAGGGGCTCCTTTATCATGTATTGGGACATCTTATTTACAGAAAATTGGACTGACAACAGTACCTAAATATTTGTACAGTACAGTATCTATGAGAGCATCATTTCTCAGTAAAAACTTATTGACAAACTTATCGCCAGTGTCTGCTAGTAATGGATTAATATCGAATCAAATATTGAAACGAAATATAACTGCTGTGAGTCGATTAGGGAAACGAAAATCATGTCATGCTGTTCGAAAAAGATTTCGTCGAGTGAAAGGAGGATACTTGAAACGATGGAGAGCAGGAATGGTACATAAACAAAGAAAAAAATCAAGCTGGCGACGATTTAGATTAAGAGGCAGCGTACTTGTGAAAAGCAAAACTCATTTAAAAGTTTTGAACAAAATGTTATATAAATATTAGAAAAATTTATTTTTAAAAATATTTCTTGTAGAAAGCAAATTTGGAACTTGGTCTCAAGAAAAGAGTTTTAATTTAATTGAATTTGTATTATTTTGGATTTTACCCTGTTATATTTTGATATTTTGATGGGGATTATTTGATCAATATTTAGTATTTTTCTACTATGCAACTCTCTTCCATGTTTTTTTTTGCCTTGTCCTGTATGCAGTGAAACCTGTTTATAAAGCAAGGCCACTCCAAGAATGACCTTTATAGATAGGTTATATACATCCTACTAAAAACAGAATTTAGGTAAAAATAGCGACCACTTAAGGCAGGTTTTTGTTATAGATAGGTGGCCACTAACTATATACTTACCATAATTTTGAAAATTGTTCATTCTTGTGTCTAGAAAAGTAATTCCAACAGAAATTGTAAACTTGGATCTACCTGCAAGAGAACGATGGACTCATGTTGTGTCAACGAGGAAACAAGCGGTATGCTATTATTCTAATTTGCTAATTATGAACAGAAGTAAATATTGAATGGAAGCTTGAATTCTTAGAAATGTTTACCTTTTTACTCTTTGCTTTGTTTTTTTAGATCATTAAGTTCATCAAATATGCAAAATCGTTACTTCCTATGCCCATTGAAGCTATAGTTGAAAGACTATTGGTATGTAATTTTGCATCTCAAGTCTTTAAGCTGAAAAATCTCAAGAATTCCTTCTATAGTGTGTCTCTTGTATTTATTAGTCAGAATGGTTTCGCTGTGCTGTCTATTTTGAAAGAATCTTGTATTTTTTAAGGTTGGTGGTGTTAACAAACTCCCACCTGTCTATAAAGAAGAGATCATTGGTATCGGAGAAGCATTACAAGTTCCTGTGGGTAGGTTTCAGTGTTTTCTCTCAGTTGCAGGCTATCATAGGTGAAGAAAGACACAGTTGTCTTTCTTCACCTATGATACAACGCTCTTTTTGTGAAACATTAATCGAGCACTGTTTTAGTTTTGAAAGAAGATAGATCTGTCAGTTGCAGGCTATAAATAATTTTGTATGATTTTCAGAAAATCAAAATACATACAATCCTCTAGCAAGTGACCTTCATTGTAAAATTGTCCTTCATGAAGAATTCCTCTCTGGGTATTTGTCATTGAAAAATAGTTTCTTTATAATATATTTCTCAATTTAAAAGAACATAGCAAGTATTTACAGTTTTTAATTAAATGTTTATAGAGATTTGCCCTTGACTTGAAGTCTTTTCGATCTTCTTAACACCATATTTGATTTATATTAGAGTATAAAATTAGCCCTCGCTTAAATTGTAAACAATTACCCAAAATGATTTTTTTTATTATTTTCCATGTTTACTCTTACAGGAGAAATTTTTGCTGGCAATATATTTTATGAATTAGAGAAATTATGCACATCCATCGTCACACAAGATGAAAAAGGTATGAAAATTGCTTTCACTGTAGTTATTATATTCTAAATTTACCTCCTTTTCATCATCTTTTTGCCAACTTGCCCTCGCAAAATGCAAAGATTCCTGACTGGTCCCCTACTGAGCGTTATTCTACTCAATACCTTTCTGACTACTTTTTTTTATTAGGCCGAATATATCATGCGAGAAATATGGACCTTGGTGCATTGCTTGGGTATGTATATTGTAACAAGTTATTATCAAGGCCTACCAACTTCTTATAAAGATTTCAGAAGTGTTTATTTATAAGTTGCTCTTCTTTTTTACAGTTGGGATAGAAAGCGACAAACATGGAAGATAGCAGAATTGCTTCGTAATCTTGTCGTTAATATTGAATTCAGGGTAAGTATCCTTTTGTAATTTGATGCGCTTTTGGTGATTTATAATTATTAAGCTTAGGTTTTTCAAAATTAGTTTTGAACATGAAGCGCTTATTCTCTAATAGAATTGAGAATTTGTTTTCTTCAAATGAATTCGGTTAGCTTAGGATAATTAGATTCGAGGAATCTAATTTAGCTGTTTCAGGACTTTATTTCTTTAGCATTTTGTATGACTCAATGTATTTTAAATTAAGACTACTTCATCACAGTACATGATTATATTTTTTTTACTTGGCACATTTTATTCTTATTTTTTCTGGAACTGTAATTTTAGGATTTTATTCTCTATTTTTCCCCCTTTGGTTGTGTAATAGACAACAATATTCTTCTTGTTTGTAGTCAAATAGTAGAGTGGTTTATAAAAGTGTACATTTCGCTGGTACTGTTGGTATATTTACAGGAGTAGCACCGGTAAATTATTTTTCAAAATTTACTGTTTTATATTTTTATTGCTATTAAATCTATGATTCAATTGTCTGCTATGCCACAGACATATAATATACGTATATCTTGAAGCAACGAAGATTGTTTAAAAGAATTCTGAAGAGAAGATCCATGTTAGGCTCAAATTCAAAGGAGATGAAAAATGATGAAGAAATGATATATTTTCGTTTACATTAGGGTCGATTTTCTATCAGTTTGAACTCAAGAAGCCCTGACCATCCTTTTGGTGGACCAATGAGTAAGCTTATTTTTTTGTATGAGTAACTTCAAAATAAAATCTCAAGTTGTCTCCAGATCTGTGAAATTCTCATTCAGATATCTCAAAGAAGTTATCAAAGTATGACAACCAACCAGTATATATGTGTTTTTAAACCAACAAATAGTCAATTTGACTTTTTTCTATACATAAATCGATCCTATACAAGTTGTTCAGCTGTTTATTTATTAGCTTTCACTTATTGTTATTATTTAGGTGTGTTTTCATGGCTTTATTTCTCAAGTAAGAAAAGCGTGGAACAACGCTTCCCAAGTTTTTGGGCTAGAACAGTTCTGAATAATGCCAAAAAGTAAGCCAGCTTTACCCATATATCTTTGTTTATTAATTTTTCATTTGGTGATACCCTTTCTTTTGTAAGTAGGACTTTAGTTATCAGATTTTTAACATCGTTTTTAGTTACGAAGATGCGATTGGTATGTTATCTGATAAGAAACTGTTGGCCCCAGTCTACTTTATTGTTGGAGGTTCGAAACCAAGACAAGGCATGGTTATAACACGATCGAAAACTGCAAGTTTATACCCTAGAAGGTTGAAAAATTATTTAATGTTTGAGTTTTCACGTGAAAATATGAATTAATATTCTTCATTCTGATTTGAATGGGCTCTAGAATTTGAAATTATCTATGCTGATTTATTGTTGTCATGATTTTAGCCTCCCCAGATATATATTTTATTACATATTGATGGTCAATGAACAAAGTGGACTAAATTTGACCAATTTGATTTAACAAAAGTGACCAATTTTAAGTATTGCTGACAAATTTTTGAACTAACTGTAATCATAACCCATCCCCAGTTTGTCTAATTTGGCGAGATTCACGTTTGTAGTTAAGTAACAAAAGTTAGTGTCCATTGTTTAAACAAAGCCTCTTAATTTCTTAATTTAGCAATTTTTCTGTATATCATTTAAATCTAAAAATTTGAAAAAGTGATCGGCCAATTAATTAGTATATCATCCGAAAAGCCAATTGGAATTCGATTTGCCGATATTTTCAACTCTATTTTTTTCTTGTAGTTTACTTGATAGAAAAGATGGCTTGTGGTACCTTTTACAGACAAATTATGATGGATGGAAAAAAACACCATTCTACGATAACAGACGCTCCCCAGTATGCTACTTATTCGTTACTTAATTATTTCTTTATGTGTCAACGGAAATTCATTGGACGTTTATCTGCGTATGAGTACGCGCTATAATGGATTAAATATATTAGCTTAATAATCTTTTTGAATGTTATACTTTCTTCATCAAAAAGTTTATGATTTGGTAGTAGAATTTTGACATTAGGTTTACATAACTGAGTTGGTACGAATTCTTTATTTGTCAAAAAGGGAGTTTGTAAAAGGGGCGACCACTTCTAGGTTTATAGAATCAAAAATTACATTACTCCCAGTTTAATTATGCGTGAAAGTCATGTCCAAGTTCTTTCGTATGAACTAATGTAGGAAAAATGGCGTTTACGTTTTACTTTATGTGTTCTTTGTATATACCATTCAATTATTTTACCTGTTAATTATTTTATTTTTTCTTTTAGAGTAAAGTATGCTTATCACAGCTGTATAATTCAGTTGAGAGTCAGGTAATTCGTTTTATCTCTATGATATCTGTTATGTGCTTTAACTTATTCTTCTAATTGATATACGAATAGGCTATTCTTTTTAATATAGTACGGTAACAAAGAAATTCCTTTCTTTGCAAATAAATTTTTGATAGTATACCATTGTCAGTCGTGTCGGCGCTGGCATAAGTCCGCCGTTTGTAAAACCTTTGTAATTAAAACTAATACCTTATCGAAAATGTCGACAAAAAAATTGCTCGCTGCGATAAAAATTAGTCCCTTTTCGCCGTCAAAAATTATGGTTTTTGCCTTGATTGGTGAAATTTGAAGGCGGGGAAAAAAGTTTGGTCTGATAAAGACACTTTTAAAAAGGTTTTTTCGGCAGAAAACATTTTGAGGCATTTTTTTTTACCGATAAAGTAGTCGAATTGTTTAATTTCGTGTTTCCATAGCAATATTTCATGCCATCGAGATCGACTCTAAAAATCTTTATTATTGACTTGTTACTTCTCAAATTATAGAATGTGCTCATCTTCCTCATAGTTTATTTGTTTTATTTATAGGGAGAAAATCATTTCAGCCTTTTATATAACGTCTTATCAACAATTCCTGTCCTCAACAAGGTAAAGCATTGAATACTGTGTTTTGTGAGAGTTGAGGAAATTATTAAATTCCATTAATTTTTATTTGTCTCTTTTTCGAGATCAATCAATCAGCAATTTGAATTGCTCAAAAGGTATTTAGAGAAACAGGCTTTCATACGAGCAATTAATCTGTTGGGTAGAGAGTAGGGGGTGGGTGGCGTTATTAATATGTAGGGTGGAGAGTAGGGAGCGGGTGGCGTTATTGATATGTAAGGTGGAGAGTAGGGAGCGGGTGGCGTTATTAATCTGTAGGGTGGAGAGTAGGGAGCGGGTGGCGTTATGGTAATAAATGCTGATACTCTTGCGTAAACTGTAATTATTATTTGGTTTTTGTTTATAGGCGACAGTTTATACAGCTTTGATGTCACCTCATAACGGTAAACTTGAAAGTTATAAAAGAACCTGTCCGGGACAATGTTATCCGTGGTAACCATGGTTACCATTATGTAAATAAGTCAATGACAGCTTTTCAAAGAAGCGAGTATTAAAAACGAAAATTATCGACAACTGAAATTATGTTAAACGACCATTACGACGTCTAAAGATGACGTGAATAAACGCGACGGTCGGAATGTGACGCACCCGTCAGTATGAAGGAAAAGGCGTTGACACTTCTATATTCTATAACAAATATGCGAGTTAGATGACAACGGTGAGAAGAGAAAAACTTTTAAAACTTTCTAATTTAATGTACCAAAATATTTTAATTATTACTAAATGGAATATACATAATAAAAATTCAAGAAATATATATTATTCAAACTTACCATTGAAGACAATTTTCTACCATTCCCCTTGCTTTATGCAACTGCAGTAAAACCTCCCTATAGTCGACACTCCTCCACAATAAACTTTTTTCTCAAGAACTACAGATGACAGGCCAACCTCGATCCCAGGGCTTCTTTCCTTGTGCCGCCGTTCCCTTTCCTTCTTTCCTTTCTTCTCCGCGGCACAAAGAAAGAAGCCCTGGAATCGAGGTTGATGACAAGCAAACTCTTATAATAATACCTTTTATAATAGCATCTACAGAAGTTTAACTGCATTTTGTTAGGATTAAATATGGCAACAAAGTTGGGCTTTTTGCTCCTTCTCTTTGAAAGTTGAAGAAAAAAACCTGGAACAAATATCTGGGCTTTTTTGATAAGTATACTTAAAAATAGGGGGATAATACTTCACGTCTAACTTCATATGATTTTTCAAATACGTGTACTTGGATAGAACCTAATTTTGAAAAAGTGGCATCGACAATTACCGTAATGCCTCGACTAGGCGTCCGAGCGCTTATAAAATTTTTGAGGCTTTGAGGTCGGGCGTTTGCTTGAAAAAATATGTTTTTAAAGCAATTCAAAAAAGTCAAATTAATTACAGAAAAAAATTAAAAAGATAATGAAAAATAATAAACAAGTAGTTTTGTCCATTCATTCTTTGGTAATGAATTCCCCCACCTTCTGTTAATGTTTTGATTGTAACAAACGTCCATATCCGAATCTTGAGGTGGGGTATTTATTATTCAATAATTTCAATACAAGAGTGGGTGCTTTTCGAAGTAGAGGTGCTTACTCGAAGCATTAAGCATTTAGTCTACTTCCGCTACAGTCGTAAGGGCGTAAAAATAGTTGTAAGGCGCAAAAAAGATAATTCACCTAACAAAGGCTTTAAATCAACAACTCTAGATCAACTATATGATAAAGCATTTACTGTAAACGAATTGAATTGGTAGCCTAGGCATAACCCATAGATTGACATAACCTTTCTGTACCAAACACTGCTGCAAATCTTATTCTGTGATTGAGACTTCCCGTTTTCTAAATGGTTTTTCTTTCAGACCAACAGAATTTACAATCCACACTATTCACCACCTACCACGTCCCCTATCTCTAAGAATCACCAATTTTTGTTTTACGATCCCTAGTACATTCTCTTTTTTTATAAGCAACTAGGCTCAAGGTCCAGACCTTATAGTTGCTTATATTTTTCGGAATTTCAGACCTCAAAGTTGCTTAGTCGTTGCTTAGTAAATATGTAGTATGTAGTATACCAATATATGATTGATTCGTCGTAAAACAGTGCTACCAATGCAATATTTGTTCCTCGACTCTCATTAATATTTTCCTCCAAAACTCCAACAAGCGCCCATTTCTAAAGTTTGAATAATGGACGCTTATTCGAGGGGGCGCTTATTCAATAATATCGACTACGGTGTGGGTGCTTATTCGAGGGGAAGCTTATGCGAGGGGGGGGGGGCGCTCCATCGAGGCATTAAGGTATTAATAAATACCAATTCAAATATCGAAGAAAAATTTCAAAGTTGCTCCTTAATGGGAGGTCCAGACGTTAAGTTGCTTATTTTTGAGCATTTTTTACACCTCGAGGGATAGCTCCTATAGAAAAAAAGCGTGTATAGGTGTATAATGAAGAAAGGTCAAAGATAATGTCGATTTTAGTGCAAAGGATATATGAAGAGAGGGGTGTATTGAGATATTTGATAGAATAGAAGGGAAAATTTACTCTTGGACCTCCCAGTAAAAATTTCTATAGTATGAAACATCGGGGGTGAGTTATCTGCAGCTAATCTCTGATCTCAAGGCTTACTACAGTTACTAGCGTAAGCCTCGCCTTTCTATAATCCACTCCCTTAAAGGGGCAATTTAAACATAAAAATCAAAATCGATTTTTTCCCTTTTCGGAAAAATGTATGGGAGTAAGCTTGCTCTTCTTAAGATTCTTATTTGAGGTGCTTTGACCACCTTTTTAGCATGATTGGGGGAGTCATGGTCACCTGGCATTTATTAGATTATGTTCGGTAAAATAGAAGCTCTATCGAATTCAATGTTGGATTTGTGCTGCGCGTTTACGTAGGTCTGTTATGTTCCGTCACGTTATTCCCTCAACAATCTAACACTATCAACTAGAGTTACACGTTTAGTTGGGTTGTTTGAATCTTTCACTATAAACAATACAATTATCGTGCCTCTGGTACATGATATTAAATTTTTCAAGACTTCCTGTTGAAAAATTCAGGCTTGAAATATCAGATTTTAGTTGCGTTATTTCTATACTTCTTGCAAAGCATCTTTTTATGAATGCCCACTAATTTCAAACAAATGAAAGTGCTGTTTTTAAAAGTTATTTTACATAGTATCACAGTAAGTTGATTTGTGCATTAGCCCTCATCAGCTCTATAGGATTTCACACCTCCTGAGAACTCAAGAAAGCTTAACCCTATGGCAAAGAATTCTCCGGAGTAACAAAAAACAATTTTTCCTATTTCGGGAATTTCGGAAAACCGGGAAATTGGATATCTCGGCAAATCACAACTCGTAAAAATTTTTGTGGTTGACGACGACGACGGACCAAATAATCAAGTTTGGATATTTAACAATACATAAAAAAAGACCGGTGCTTTTTCTTTCTAAACTTCTCAAAAAACTTTTAGCTTTTTTAAATAGAACTCGACATTGGACTTTGGCATTGAAATACAGACAAAAAACAACTTGATAGAGATTATTTTTCTGACCCTTCAACCTTAGCATTATTTAATTCCAAACCAGAAAAAACAATAATCTTCTTAATTTGACTGCTCACTCACCTCCTGTAGTTTGTTCGCTGCAGAAACAGAATGCCTGATCCTTGAATGGCCGCCGAATGTTGTGGCTTTGAATTTGATAAGTATTTTGTTTTTCATAGGTGAAATCTTAAAAAAGTTTTTGCCGAACTAGAAATCCAGGCCATTATCCTGCATTTCAGCCATTGACATTTGCATTCAGCCCTGCCCTATAAGTATAAAGGTTAGATTTCTAAACTGTTTCTCGGGTCATTTTTGTGTTATCTAGAGGTGATTTAAAAACTGAAATATAAATTATCTTTGGTAAGTTTGAAACATCTTGTTTATATTGCTCATAATGGCGTCATAAAATCTATCTAACCTATTATTACAAGTCAATAAGATATAAGGACCCATCGCTGACCAGTTCGCCCAAGCGAACAAGTATCCGCGCGTTATATAGTCTTTTAAAGTTTTTATTATGCACTACGGGTATTAATTAAATAGCTACATAGCTAGAAGTTTTATTCTTTTAAGCTGTGCGGTCCTGTCGGGCAATCAGAGCGTCACGGGAGTTCATTTTCAGCACAATTGCGTCGTCAAGGTTTTGTCGAATACATTAGTGATGTAAACGTTTAGTGTGTATTAAGCTCATGTAAGAGAATCACAGAAGTACTAAGAAGAGCTACAAGTGATATTTTTTAGATTTCTCTTACTAGCTTCTATTCGTCGCAACGGGACACAACGTTTCTGTAAGGTCCCGTACGTTAATACAAAACTTTTCTTCCTCGTAAGTCCCGTCGCATATACAATCTTTTAACCCTTTCCCTATAGGGTCTTTATAAAGTATCTCTTCCGATGTTTTGCACGTTTCTGGGCAACCATAACCAGTAATAAGGTCCCCACAATCATAAAACCAATCAAGATATTTATCAGAACAGCTTGAATTTCTTGAAGCGTTCCAAGATATTTTTTTATCATTTTTGCATTTTTGTAGAATATTTGAGCAGCTTTTTTCCTCGGGTATTGTGATATCGTTTAAACATCGATAATAACGTTTACGAAATATTTTACAGTCTTGATTATCACCGCAATCGCATGTTTGTAGTTTGCTTCCGATTTTATCTGCTTGAAATTGCCGTATAGCATTTTTACAGCTTATATCGCAAACTTCCGCTCGATTTGAATGTAGTTCTTTACACTTTTGGTAAACGTCTCGAAAATCTGTAAAACACTTCGTTTGAAAAACGATACATTCTTTCTTGATTTCCTCGCACGACTCTTCAGTAGCTTTTGGATGAATTTTCGCAAAATTTATAAGTAAAAGAGAGGTTATTAACACAAACGTTGTCGACATTTTGTTACTTGAAAGTTCTCGAGTATTTTAGTTTTTTTATTGATGCAACTAGTAGATTGCGAAGGCGTTAGTTGTTATTTGAGACTGTCGAGTTTAATTGAGAGAGCATCTCGAATTCGATCAATTCCTTTTGTTTGTTAACCTCTTAACAATGGTGACGTAATATTTATTTGGTCAATCAAGAATAATCGAGGAAAGAATTTTAAATAAGTGTTTTTATTTTTTTTATTTGAATGAAAAGAGAAAAAATATAGAAATGCAACTTGTGCAACCTAGAAACACAACCGCAGAAAATATAGACTTTCCTCAAATCCTTTTTTGGTAGAGTTTTACGTAAGGGACATCTTCAGCTGTATTTTTTCCCGTTAATCTATGATACACCAACCTCGATCCCAGGGTTTCTTTCTTTGTGCTGCAAAGAATGCCGGGGAATAAGCCCTGGGATCTGGGATCGAGGTTGTAACGCGCCACAAGCGACTAAAATTCTAAGGAAAGCGAAAGTTCTGTTGCTCAATAAGGTATCTTATCGGGCCTTAAATGGCGATAATTTTCTGTGTGTGGCGTTAAAAGGTGGGCGTAAATAGAGCCAAAAAAGTTGGTATTTTTTCAATAACCGGCGTTAATATTTAGGGTAGTTATGGCTGGTATAGTTCTGAATTTTTGTAATATTAGAAGATGGGCGGCTTGATAGAATACAACTTTTTCTTCAACTTCGTGGCAGCAAAGTTCTGGTAGTTATTAGGTTAGAATTTGAAAAATTTGATTTTCGCTAAATCACAATCATTTTGTATATTTAGCATAGTTTACCATGGCCTTTGCCTTTTTTTTAGAAATGACATTGTTTGACGAGTTAGTTGCAGAATTAGTTGAAATAAGAAAACCAATAAAGCAAATAATTTTTTCCGTATTTCTTAAGAAGCGAAACTTATGGCCCGAACTGGCGTTAGGCAGAAAATCGCAGAGGGTGGAATAAGAGCCCGCGTAAAAAGGGGTCACGTCTATTGCTTGGTGGCTCTTTTAAATTAGGAGTCTGATTCGGGACAATTTTCTGAAACAAAAAAGCAAGCGAAAATGGGAAAGCAAATTTTGATTTAGTTTAAAGTGCAAAAATTACTGAGAAATGATGTCTAGCATGGCCTAGTGTCTAGGTAAAACACACACCAATGTTTTGGCAGAAAAGATGCGCGGGGAGACCTAGGAGCTAGGTTAACGTTACGCTTCAGATGGCTGAGGAATTGAACACACTTTTCATCTAGAAAACATAAAAAATATGAGTTTGAATGGAAGATAAATCTTTCTGGGAATCTTTTAATGACTTAATGCCTGACTGTTAAATGGCTGTCAAAACGAGACATTATACTTCGATTAAAATAACACAAAGATCAAATATCATCATCTATTTTCAATGTTGATTTTGTTTATATTATGGTCTCAGTATATCGATTAGTAATTAAACTTGTCAGTTTTATGTGATCAATTATCCACTGTAAAGTACTTATCCTGGTCTTTTGAATACATATTTCAAGTGTCTTTTCCGGTTGCAGGGATTCGCTCTAACAGTTGTTTGCTTGTGTATAGATGGGTTCCGTAGTAATTAGTGCGCTTGCGCAACGGTAAAACCAAACCAAAATCCTGGAGGCAAAAAATACAGACTGGCAATGGGAAAAATACTAAAAACAAAAATAATCTTAAAAACTAAGGGAAAGGGAGTTTGACTTGCCAATATGTTTCAATACATTAGAAATAGGATATCATATTGAGATTATATAACAAAACATCCTCTGTGTCTGATTTCAGAAGCGTTTGATAATATTTTCCCATTACAAGTCCGCATTATTTTGCCTCCAGAACTCACCAAAATCAATCACGTAATCAAAATAAATGACGACACACGGAATTCATCTATTGCCTATTATAGTCCATCCACGGAGCTATAAAACGCAGTTATGACTTCTTCGGCAAAATCGGCAAAATAGGGAAGTCGGAAATTGCCTGAAAGCTTAGTTTCTAGCTAGTTTCTAACTGGTTCATTTTACATTTTTGCTTTCACTTATAGAACTTAAAGAACGTTTGACAATTGTTTTAAAGTGTTTGAGAACATCAACATAAAATTTGTAAAAAACCTTATCGGGGACATTTTTGGGCTCTTTTATCTTGATTCGACTCTAAAATGACGAGATTTTTTGCCAAAATTTTAAGGACCGGAAAGTGCCATCTAGAAGGCAAAACACTCGCCTTCTAGAAGGTCTCACGTGATGTAGCGATGATATCATTATTTTTCTAGAGTAACTATTTTTGACCCATGTTTTAACCAATTAGTAGGCTAGAAATCTAGTCCAATTTCCTATTCCAGGAATCGGGTTATTATAACGTACGCGTTTTTTTCTTTACTGTGCGGAATTTTAAAATGTGGCTTTTCCCGTACGAGTTTTCCCGCGCGGGATTTGTGTGAAAGGGACTAGATCTAGTCTCACCAATCAGGTGCTTCGAGCCTTAAACACATCGTTAAAAAGCTAATAAAAACATAAAAATAGCCTAAATCTGACAAATATCGCTTGATTTTATGAAAATTTATCAAACTGAAGGGATAAATGTTTTTAGAGTTATCACTTTTTATAACATCCCTCCCCCCTTCCCCAAACTCGGTCTTTATACGGTCAACCCTTCTTTTATGACCTAATCCTATTTTGGAACAATGTATTGGGATCACAAGCCTTTATTTGATTTTAAAAAGCTTTTTTGATTTTAATACTGCAAAACCAGAAATGAACGTGAAATTTCACTTTCGATTTAGCATTGTTCCCGAATGAATTTGTAAGAATATGTGAGTTTAGTTTAGCCACTCCAAGGTGACAGGGATGAAACACTTTCAGCGCCTAAGCCTGATTTCCAAGGCGGTCCTGTATAAACGCCATTACTAGGTCCTTACGTAATTATGCTCCCATATGTGCTCACGATCATTTCCTGAAGAAAAGATATTGTGCTTGCTAGACGACTGAGACGTAAATATGAGTACGCGGAAGGGAAGATTTCTCCTCACATGACCATTCCCCCGAGATCTCACCAAAGACAGATACAAGTAAGAAAGTGGTTATAAATATACACATATAAAGAATAGGTCTATTGACGTTTGAAATTTTTAAGGCACTGGACAAAAATCTTCGAAGAATTTGATACAGAGTGGAAGGAGGTTAAGAAAAAAGCCGTCAAATTTAACAATAAATTATTCTAGTTTTTTACTCTAGAAACAATAGGGTACTATTCTTAAAAAATACAATACTACAAAATACGTATAGGAAATACACGTGTGTATTATCAAGTGAATATTACGGAGATAAATAGAAAAGGAATCATTCGATATTATACTTGCAAAGGTTTGAAAAATGTTCTTTTCGACCAGGTCGACCAGCGGTACCGGGTCTTCAAAATAATTGTAAAATAACTGCGGAATTTATCGAGTTACTAGATAATATCGAGACGAAGTGAAAATGCAAGTCGACGCAATAAAAACAAAAAAAAAGACAATACCAACTACAATAACAAAAACTAGAAAAAAATCTTGGTTATTAATGACTTCATTCAAAACGAAACCGAGGTTTTCCCGTTCAAGATTTACTTGGACATGAAAAACAACTGAAATCTGATCGACTTGTTTCATTCGGAAACTTACAGACCAGGCTTTAGGTTTTTTAAGTTATGTAATATATCAAATTGAAAGGAACGTTTTTTTGTCAAAAACTTGGGGAACTTTTCTTTCTTAAAAATAACCTGCCTAAAACAGATTTTGAAGTGTTGAGAAGTGTTGTCAAGTGTCTAACACTTGAATGAGTTTATTTCTCAGTTTTTTTAACGAGTAATTTTCAACGCAGTATTCATAACTCGACGATAAATGCAAATGTTAGCTATAACGGATTATATATATAAAAGTTAATTTTTGCTCCAATATTCTTTTAAGACCTTGTTGCTATAAGAAGGCAAGGAAAACAGAAAGCTTTGTTAAAACAACAACAAAAAAAAAGCGAAAAACGTAAGAAATAAAACAAAACAAAGAAACGCGAAAAACTACACATTATATCTGCGTGTAAACGCGATCACACGTACAACAAAAGACATATCTTGCGTATATTCGTATTTACACGAACGAAACGAAATATATCTGCGTGTAGACGCGAACACGTTCCTATACAACACATATATGAGAATTTCTGTATGCTAAAAAAACGTGTATGAAGAGTTATAATTGACAAAAAAAGTATTATATATTGACAATTGTTTAATAATAAAAAATAATTCGTTTTTTTCTTCTTTGAAATATAAATAAGTACAACTTTTGATTCGCATGTGTGACCTACGCCTAAAATAATCCTTTTTAAATTGTGAAAAAACTAAAAGCAAGCGCCCAAGACCGGAAGGTGTGATAGAAGAAGTGGTGGATTCGCTGCAAAATATGTATCAACCAATTTTCCAATGATCTATTTTTGTTTTTACTAAGTACTTCGCATCTTAAAGAAGTTACGGGATTTGAAATTTATGAAAAAGTTAAAAAATTTGTAAAAAAATGGCTTTTCGATTTTTTTATTATTGCAGAATTTTCGCAGAAAAAAAGCTCCTACTTCAATTTTTCTTCTGAATACGCAAATATATTTTCGACACGAAAAAATTGTTAATAAATTGGTGATTTAAATTTTTTCTTTTTTGTAAAAAAAACATCAAATTATCAAAAGAAAGTGAATTCTACAAAAGATTCTAAAGAAAAATTTTCACCGAAAATTATAATTTTATTTATTTATTATTATTTATCACGGATGAAAGAACATATTAAATAAACTCCCAATCATTGTGATCAGAAAACAGATCATTATAAGATGGCGCACGATTTGATAGCGTGCTACCGTAAAACAATAAAGTTTGTCGCTCATATAAATGCCCCTGTCTATCGATACCCCATAACTCGTCATGCGCACTAACACTTATCTGTTCGAAATTACCGGGAACTTTTTTCCAGTAGTCACCGATAACGTTACTTTTGGATACGCCAAATCGACATATGACGTCACCGTTTGGACATAACGCCCATACATGGTTATGGCTTATGGCGAGGTCTTTTCCGCTGGAACCCGTCACGATTTCCCAAGACGTTCCAACCCAGAAATTGTCCGTAACATCTTTCCTCGCATATAAATTATTCTTGTCATCGCAAGCCCATACTATATAATCATCTGGGCCAACAACGACTTTAGTGAATTTCGTACCGTCAAGAGGACAGCCTTCGACCGAAACCCATGCGGGCGCAAATCCAGTACCACGTCTTTCCTCACGCCCCATTTGAAACCAAACATTCCCTTCGAAATCTACCGCCCATACAACAAGATTACCATTACAAATATGTATAAGGCGTTTGTTATTCTGCGACAACATATCAACTTTCAGCCATTTCAAACCTTGCGGACTGGTGTCGGATATTCCTAACCGAACGTACACATGTTGGTTGGCGGTTAACGCCCAAAGTGATCTCGGTCCTGCTGAACAGTATTTTAATAACACCCTGTTCGGTGGGTGGACATTATATTTTTGTGAACCATTCGCTCTAAAACAAAACAATTGTCCGTTTGGTTGAAGCGCCCAAGTGAAACCGCGATTCATATCTGCACCACCCGCGGTAACGCATGACCAACACGCGTTATCTTTAACATGACCCGGTCTTGTTAATTCCCAACGTGTACCTAATAGGTGACCGTGTGCGACATGAACGGTGCCTAATTTCCCCAACATGAGCACTCCAGTAACTTCGTTTGCGACAATCATTTTTGGTTCGTTCCCCTTCGTGAAATATGAAAGTATGGACGAGAAACGCGATGACTCCTGTGTCTGGTGCTCACCCAGGGATAGCTGGTACCATTTCCCGTCTAAGGGATTTTCCCTTGATATATCCTGATTGAACCACACTCCGTTGTCACTATCGATGATCCAGCAAGCATTCTTTGCACCTAACATGACATGCGTGACGGTTATTCCCGGAAGTTCGACCCAGTTTGTTAGAATATCTGCATCACTAGGATCCAAATTATCCAGCTCGCCTGTGAATATACGAATATAACATTATTACGAAACGTACACAGGAAAACAGTCAATAGCGTATGTTTACAGGAAATAGCTGGGTGTCATTTTTCCTTGTACAGAATTCAACCAATTAGTTCCAGTATTTATAGACGATTTTCAGCGTCATCAGAATGCATGCGTATGTTTTAATTTTTGACGTTTATTGGGAGGCAAGAAAATGCAGACTTGCATTAGGAAAAATGAGAAAAACATCAAAATGCAAACCTGTGGTTGAATGCACATTGTGAACTTTGGACATATTTTTTGAAGAATAGTAAGAACTTTAACATAATTTCTTTCCCCCCAACAGGGCCTCCTTAAAATGTCCTTATAGGCAGACAATGTCATTTTTCGCATTTAAGTCCTTATTTTCTTGCATGCCAGTTCCTCCGAAAAATCAAAACAAAAGACGTCACGGCAAAATCCTCTAGGGCTAGATTGAATTTATCAAAAACATGGTACTATCACAAGTTTCCTGGATATTATCAGCTATATATTCAAAGGGGTTAGGTGGGGGACGTCAAACTACTTAAGGTTTTTTGATAACGGCCTTAGTCCTCGCTCCATGTTATACAAGGAGCATAATGTATCTGAACTATTTTAAATATAATAGTAATAGCAAAGCCAAAGTTCGTTGCTAAAAATACGTTTTCCTCGACACTTCTACCCTTTTGATGTTTCCTTCGAAAATAAGAAATCCTTTGAACAAACATACCTTGAAATATTTGCACATGGTTGTATATATCTAACGCCCAAACAATTCCATTCAAACATGTTATCTGTACTAAATCACTGGCTGCTTTTATTGTTAACCACCCACCACCATACGGGCGTTGACTCGATACACCAGTCCTAACAAACACATCTCCGTTCGTCTTGATGGCCCAAACGCAATCGAAATCAACAGCAACTGTGTGGATATCTTTTTCGAATGGTTCCCAGTTTGTCCCTGAACAAAAGATCAATCGAGAAGATGAAGTAAAAAGGTAAAAAGTGACTAAATTTTGGTTAAGCGTCTAATTTTCTTCGTTGACGACTTCTTTTTGTCCGACCAAAGTTTTTTCCTCAACTTCAAAAAGTCTAGAAGTCTAAAATTTTTATCGGTGAAAAGTGACAAATTTTTGTCACTGTAACTAATTTTTTGCTAACTTTTTCTTTTTGCCGGTTTTTCTTTTTAACAATTATTTTTTACCAATAAGGCATAAGCATTTCGTAAACGATTTCAATGTGGACGTAATTACTCTCCCTCTCATCACCTACTAGAATCAAAAATACAAATAGAACAAACTTCTTTCTTCCTCTTTAATTTCACCTAGATTGGTCTCTCTCTTAGTCTTCGTAATTTTTTGTCTAGATTTTCAATCATTTCTTATGCACATTCTTAGTTGTCAGGGGCCTAAATTAAAATAAAAGTAAAGCAACCCGCTTTCCCGAAATTCGAAAAGCACAAACCCGTGTGGGGTAAAAAGTTATGTAAAATAAATACATTACATTGCAAGAGGAACAAGCAGATTAACAAGAACGTAACGTTCTAGTTCGAACGGGATTATCTAAAAATTACCTTGGAAAAGAGTCTTTTTAATGCCAGTTCTGTAGTGCGATACTTTATGGCGATCGACGCACCAAATCACTGATCCCTCCTGATTGGATGCCACGAGAGTTGCTTTACCATCGCATTTTTTCCAAGTGTAACTCTGCGACGAGTGCGCAGGCGCATAATAGATGTTATCGTTACTATCAATCGCCCATACGAGCGTGGTTGAGCAGGAGACATGTTGAACAGGAGATGATGAGGGCACATTTACTTCTGCCCAACTGTCTGCTAAATAACGTAACCTCTCTTGAACCTTTTCATCTTTATCCTTTGCTAGTGCTACCGGACGCCCTTCCATGTCCGAACTGGCCGGTGAACTTGGTAGACTAAATCGGTCTTTTTTACGTTTCGTCCGAACTTTTATGGGCGCTGAAAAGTAGATTTCTACACATGAATTTTTCCTTTTCAGAATGTTTTAATGCATCCAACCACTCAATAAGCCTTCCTATTCGCTAAAATGTAAGGGTCTATTCGCCCGTCACCCAATTAAATCGAAAGCTGTTGAAAATATGCCTCAAAATCAAACGTGTCAACTCAACCGAACTTAAAATTGAGAAAATGCATGGCAAGTAAAATTATGATTGAAATAATTTTTAGAAAGTTAAAAATTGATGATAATAAATGACTTATGTAGGTATTATAGATTGGCATTTCTTTAGGAAAACGCCTAAAATGAACTCCAATCCCATTTTCTGGAAAAAACATTGCAATGGACTGGTTTATTCCCGTGAAATATACGAGCTATGAAATATAATACGTACTTGATTTTGCGTTTATCAGATCCGTATAAACATTATCCTCAACGTCCGTAATGGAATCGATTGACTCGATAAGATCTTGATTGATATCGATAGCGTCATAATCGCACGTTAGGTCTGATGTCCCTTCCATGACGTCATTACTAGTTGTGATGACGTCAGTACTATCATCAAACATGGTAGCAGTATAATCAGTCAGGCTGTGATGACGTTGCGAATAAATTGATGACATCTGCGGTGCCGGGAACGGACTTACGGGGTATAACTTTCCGTCAAGAATGCTATCGTTTAAATCCGTATGTACACTCAAAGTGTTATTGACGTCAGTTATACTTAACGATTCTTCGTCAAATCGTTGTACATTTGATTCTATCGTATCGTCATAACCCAATATGACGTTACTTGTCGGGGTTGGCTTCTCACGCTCTTTTTCAACGGCTTCTCCACGGATTTCTTTACATCGTTCCGAGAATCCTAAACTCTGGATACTGGCATTGCTACCTTGACGCTGATGGGATATTTTGACATGTACAACACTAGAGTCTTCTAATATATCACTTTTGTCTAATGATAAAGTCCTATGCGCGTTCAATTTAGAAGAGTTTTCGCTATTTTCTAGAATGTTATTTTGAGGAGTTTCTATTGAACTTTCGAATTTTTTGTCAGTGTTTGATATAGTATTCGTAATAGGTAATTCTTCATTACTATCGTTTGTATAGGGCTCTGATATTTTTAATAAATTTATATCTTCAGTGAAGTTTTTAGAGGGAGATGACTCAACTGACAATACGTCATTTGCTACATCACCATGGTTACAATGAGTTTCAAGACTATTCGTTCGGTCAATTAAATGTTGTGTATTTTGCAGAAGATAACCGTTCGAAAGTTTATTATCTGAATGAGAAGTATCTGTATCGTTAATTGTTCTATCATTATGACATTCCGTAATAGTCTCTCCAACGTTGATACTTTTATGCGTTTCATCAGCATCAATATTAGCACATGCATCCGGGGAGGAGAGCTGAGTCTCTCCATTGCTTATGTTTTTATGCGTGCTATCTACATCAATATTAGCACAAGTATCTGGGGAGGAGAGTTGAGATTGTGAATCATCTAAATTATCTACGATGGAGGCTTCCGGTTGTATATTTTTGCGTTGATTTTCCGGACTCACTGATTGTGGAGTTGAAAAATAAAAATGAGGACTACTATTTTCAATCATTTTCTGTTCGTCAATTTTATCACCATTCTCTATCAACCGACTTTCTGATTTTGCGACATTATTGTCTATAATTTCTTTGTCTTTGCTTATCGAAGCGTTTAAACCGTTCATTATCGTTTCATTGTCCTTGATTTCCTTATCGTGAACTTGAGTATCGATACATACGTTTAACTCACCGTTTGTTTTATTCGTCTCGGTTATCCCGTTATTTATATCGTTCGACTCGATAACCCCACCGTGATAATTACATAGAGTGTCTGTGTCTTCGTCATCACTTGCATGGATGGTTTTTTCAGCTAATTCTAAAGTGCAAAGATGGGCT
>JANSTP010114341.1:2056-12985 GCA_025330745.1 Cladonema radiatum | reverse complement strand
AGGCGTCTGTCTATTATTTTATTTCTAGATTTATTTATTGTAACTAACTTATTTTATTTAGTCTGATGATGTCACATATATAATAGTGATCAAAGCTCATAAATAATATGATAATCTTGAAAATGTTTACATCTATTCTATGTGTATTATTCCTTACCAAGATTAAAACAATTTGCTGCGGGTCTGTATTGTGATTAAGACCATCAGCCCATCCATGATTCCTATGATCTAAATAAAATGAACAAGTAACAATGTTACTCCGCTAGCGTATTTTCTTGTGGTTTAGAAAAGCATATATTACCAATAGGTGGTTCAAGCCATCTACTGGCAATATAGTTCACACCTGAAAAACATTTTCAAAAATTCTTGAAGCATATATTTTCCTTCAATAGTTTGAATTGAATAAAGGTGTAGTCTCTAACTAAACATTTTGCTGTTATGTTTTCTGAAAGTTTTTCGAGAATAACTTTGAAAAATTGACATAAACGGAGTAAAACTGAGAAAAACTGCTTGGTTGTGTTAGATAAAATAGCATAAATTATTCCCTCAAATTGAATTTTGGTGGATTTTTACAGTGTTAACGTAGATAGCATATAAAAAAGGTGTTATCACTATACACAAAAATACCTATTTCTTATCATCTCACTCATTTTATAAGTCTATTCAGGAGAAGGTTGAAAATAACAGGGAATTTACACTTCCAATGCGTTTACTCATGTGAAAAAGCCCAGTCAACAGAAAAATCAGAACTCCATTTAAAGAACTCCATTTGTTTTAGGCTCCCCCTTGGGAAATCATAATATTTCTTTTATAAATTAGGTAGCATTTTTCTTTAAAGTCACCGATCTGCTGATGCTTTTGTTGTAAAGCGAAATATTAGAATAAATAAAAGAATTCCTTAGAATTTTGTACCTTGACCTCCAACCATTGATTTATGCAAAATTTTATGACGATTCTTGGAATTGCATCTATGTTGTAGTCTTGATAGCAATATTTGACACTATGAACAATTCAATTTCGATGTCCGAAAATTGTGCTATTTTTTCAATATCTTTTTTTTTTTTTGCTATGGTACTGGCATTTTGATGATGTCATCTAGAAAGACAGGGTATGGCAAATCCCTGTAAGTGAGTACGTAAGAACACCAAAATTTCTATGAGTACAAAATAAATTTTTATTATGTATGCCCTCATACCATTTTGTACTTTAGTTAAAAATAACTATATAAAAATAGCAGACTAAAAAATGCCAAAAATGATATATTTGGGGATAAAACTGGCTGTATGGGTATACTTCTATTCCTTTGCGGGTTCTCAAGTACATCTTTTTTAAATTTTGTGCACGTTGACGTACTCATTCTTCTAACGATTTGTTGAACACTGGAAAGGAGTCATCGAATCATACGAAAGGTCATTAAAACGTCAATGAAAAGCTCAATCTGATATATTACCAAACCGCTATCCAACACACAATGCAACAATGCAACTGATGAGTGTGTAACATTATTTAACCCTACTGATATCCTCCACAGAAGAGCTTCACTCAGTAGTCAATTGTCACCTGATCATTTATATTTGAGTCCTCAAATTAATAACAACGACCAATTAGTTGACCAAACTGAACAGTCTAGTAGTCAGTCTAGTAGCAGTTATCACTTACCCTTTCAAACAAAAATTCAACAACAATCGAGCTTTGTATCACCAAGATTAGCATTCAATATTCAAAGTTCAATCCTCAATTTCAAGTAAATCAAGATCTTTGAAAGCAACATATTTGTTGTTTGAAAGATGGAAAACAGCTGAAATAAACAAGCTCATAGCAATTCAAACCCAAGAATGTGTCAAACGAGAAATTGCATTATTAGAAAAATCGTTTGAATTGAAGAGACAAAATCTCTTAAATGAAACCTATGATGCACAGGACACTTATTTCAAAAGTTGAACTAGAAGCTTGTTCGAATTAAAGTGATTATTGCTCAAATCTTGAGTTTCAATACTTTCCTTCAAATGATTCAATTATCGTATTGAAAAACAAAAATCTTATTCCAGAAAAAGAACAGAGAGTTAGTTGACAACTCAAATTCAATAGCTAATCGTTTTGAGATAATGGAACCCAATGAATTTACAAAAGACACCACATCTAAAAATCGCTCTAGAAGTAATTGTGAATCGAAAACCAATGATGTACCTAGTCAGACAATTGAGGAAACATTGCTGGGAAGAAAACATCGCTGTCACCTTCCGCAAATGAAAATATAACTACTGCACTTGCTCTGCAACAAGAATTTGAATCTGCGCAAATCCATCTACACAAACGCAAATCCATCTAAACAAGCGAAAAATCGCACACATGCAATGTCAACAAAATACACCCCATCACACGTGCAAAATATCTTATCTGATTGTATTTCGAATTAACATCATATGATCTTGAATAAGCAAAGAAATGAAGAAAGTTACAAACAATAGCTATGTGAATAAAATAAATTCTATTCATTGACATTTATATCGTCTTCTTAAATACTGTCTATTTAAACCATCTTCTTTCACATAAAATGAGAATGAATTTTAATTCTACTTCATTGAAGGTTGTTAGTTTTCAAATTTAATTTTATATTATTTTTTTAAATAATCTCAAATATGTTTAAAGGCAAAAAAGAAGTATATAATCTTTTGAAAAGTCAAACTTCTAGCTTATCTTTTTTATTGTGCTTATCTCTTGATTTATTGCTACATTTTCGATGTTAACAATCAAAAACACTGGATATCGTGATTTCTATGATGTTTATTTCTTGAGTATTTGCTTCGTTTTGAGCTTTCAAAATCAAAACGGCTGGATAAGTTGACTTTTATGACGTTTATTTCTTGATTTTTTGCTTCCTTTTGGACTTTTAAAATCAAAACAGCTGGATATCTCCACTTCTATGATGTTTATTTCTTGGTAATATGCTTTGCTATGGACTTTTGAAATCATTACAGTTAGATATCATGACTTCTATGATGTTTATTTCTTTGTTATATGCTTCCTTTTTGACTATTAAAATTGAAACGGCTAGATATCTTGATTTTTATAACGTTTGTTACTCAGTTATTTGCTTTGTTCTGGACTTTTAAAAACAAAACGGTTAGATATCATGACTTCTATGATGTTTATTTCTTTGTTACATGCTTCCTTTTTGACTATTAAAATCAAAACGGCTGGATATCTTGACTTTTATAACGTTTGTTACTTGATTATTTGCTTCGTTCTGGACTTTTAAAATCAGAACAGCTATATATCATGACTGTTATAACGTTTCTTTCTTTGTTATATGCTTCCTTTTGACTATTAAAATTGAAACAGCTGGATATCTTGACTTTTATGTTTCTGTCTTTGCCATTTGATTCATTCAGAACTTTTAAAATCGAAACAGCTAGATATCATGACTTCTATGATGTTTATCTCTTTGTTATATGCTTTGTTTTTAACTATTAAAATTGAAACAGCTGGGTTTCTTGACTTTTATAACGTTTATTTCCTGGTTATTTGCTTCGTTTCTCGAAAGTAATCATACTGAAAGAGCTCTCGGAATAATTTGGGATTCAAAAAAGGATATATTGAAATTGAAGTCTGTCAAAAAATTGGACCAAACACCAAAAGGGGACTACTGAGTTACCTAAGTTCAATAGTTGATCCTCTAGGATTCCTTCACAGCAAAAAGTGAATTCTTGCAAGAAAAAAATTCCTGTATTAAGCAAAATGTTTCTTATTTTAAAAAAATAATTACTTAGAACAAGTGAGAATTTTTATAAGAATATCTTGCTTACCAGACAGATAAGTAACTTTTTACTTATTTGAAGTAAATTGTTACTTACAACAAGTGTTTTTTTGCTTGAAATAAGAATCCACTAGCCACTAGCAACGAAAAGTTATCAAAATGAAATGAAGGACTTAAAAAATAAAGGGACAATTCTAAAAACTCTCCACTGTTGATCCTCAATCCAATTTAATCTTTTCCCCTGGTTATCTGATGCATCGGAGAATTCCTCAAGCGTCATGTTGCTGAAGACACCAGTTCGTTGATATGATGATCTTATACGTGTCAGCGGATGCTTAAATTCATCAGACCTCTATCTACGTTGTCATTTATTGTCAGCATTCAGTCAATTCATTTCAAGGTGCGGCCCTGTTAGAGTTATGAGATCTAAAATAATGGCACAAATTTCATAGGATCTGAGAGAGAATTTAAAGAGGTAATAAGAAATTTAGACCAAGCTAAAATTACAAAGTCATTATCTGAAAAAGAAATTAAACGGAAGTTTCACCCTCTGTTAAGTGCATGGATGGGCGGGCCATGAGAGGCACTTGTGAAGTCAGTAAAAAGGGTGATAAAAGTAATCACTCGTGAACGAATATTTCATAAAGATGAACTTTACACGTTTTGATGCAAAGATGGAGTTATATTGAACCAAAGACCATTGACAATAATCAGTGTTGACGTTAAAGACTTTGCTGCCTTAACGTCAAATCATTTTTGAACTTCTCATGAACCTGCACCTCAATCATAAGGAGAAGAATTCATCACCGATGTTAATCAATTGAAATGGAAAAAGGTGGAAGCCTTTACCAACATATTCTGGGATACAAATGGAGGAGAGAGTATCTTCCAATGCTAATACTATGAAGCAAGTGGTCAACCAATACTCAAAATTCCAAGGCCGCCGATTTAGTTCTTGTATCCAGCTAGAATGTACCACGATCTCATTGGCTTTTAGGACGCATTATTGAAGTTTACCCTGGTCCCGATCAAGTGGTAAGAACCCTTGAAGTAAAATTGCAGAGTGCATCGTGCATCCGTTCATCAGCAAGGTTAAATCGCTTAGAACTATCTGTTTAAAATTAACCATAGTAAATACCCTGGTAAGGGGGAATATTTTGTGTTATACAAACATAAACCAATCTAAGAAAGGAAACTGAAAACTAGATTTTAATTGATGAGCTTTCGCTCCTCACAGGGAGCATATTCATGTCAAAATGAATTTTAAAACATAAACATTTTTTAAAAAAACAGAAATATAACAATGAAATCTCTCTGAAATGAAAGCATTCTGAAGTTTGGTTTGTGTTTCGAGTGGTTTTCACCCAAGAAAGGAAGAACAATTAAAAGCTCTTTCTTTAGTACAGTTGGCACTGGAACTCGAGGTAATCCAAATTTAATGACAAGAAAACGTTTAATTACGTGGATGACTATTTCTGTGTGGAATGTCTTTTAACTTTTCAACCTCATTATGAAAAATATACAAATCAGACACAAGTGAGAAATAACAAAAGGGTAAAGTATGAACTCAGCCAATTTTATAGCCATCATAAACAAAACTCTTGCAGTTAGTGTAAACTCCATTAAACGTTGGCTTATGGTATACTGACGTAGAAAATGAAACATCGCCTCTTTGAACAAATATGTTGAGAAAGGGCAAGTTGTAGTTACATTCTTTTCGCACGTAAACTTAATGTTGTTGTGCTGTTTATTCATAAAATCTTTAAAAGAGTTAATATCATTCTCGTTCTTGAACAATACAAACATGTCATAAACATATGTTCTATAAATAATTGGTTTAAAACCGACAGGACACTTTTCAAGCCATTGTCTCTCATGTAGCATAAAAAGATATTGGTTAACATAGGTCCCAAAAGGGACCCCATAGCAACACCACCAAGTTGTTTATAGTATTGTCGATTGAATAAAAAGAACGACTGTTTGGTGGCAAGTTCTAACATTTTTCGAAAATCTGGTTTACTAATACCACAATGCACCTCATTACCTTTGTGTAATAATGATACACAGATGTTGATTGTCTCATCTAGAGGGATGTTAGTAAAGAGAGATTCAACATCTAAACTACCCATAAACAGGTTGTGGTAACATGATTTTATTTCGTTTGCAAAGGAGAAAGAGTCTTTAACAGTATATTCATTGGTGGTTGAATAGAAAATAAATGTTTAGCCAAGTTATAGGTAGATGTTTGAACAGGAGATAATATGGAACGAAACAGTGGGCAATGGTGGACATCTCTTTTAAAGACTTTATGAATAAAAACAGCACAACAACATTAAGTTTACAAGTGAAAAAGAAAGTAACTGCAGCTTGCCCTTTCTCGACATATTCCTTCAAAGAGGCGATGTTTCATTTTCTACATCAGTGTACGGTAAGCCAACGTTTAGTGGAGTTTACACGAACTACAAGAGTTTTGTTTATGATGGCTATAAAATTGGCTGAGTTCATAATTTACTCTTTCGTTGTTTCTCACTTGTGTCTGATTTGAATATTTTTCATAATGAAGTTGAAAAGTTAAAAGACATACCACACAGAAATAATCATCCACATAATTAAACATTTTCTTGTCATTAAATTTGGATTACCTCGAGTTCCAGTAACAACTGTACCAAAGAAAGAGCTTTTAATTGTTCTTCCTTTCTTGAGTAAAAACTCACTGAAAATACGAACCAAACTTCAGAATGTTTTTCAGAAACACCTACCTTTTATCAAATTAAAGGTCGTTTTTCAAACTACTTTAACTTTGTCACCAATACTTCGATTCAAGGACAGTGTTGATAAATCCATTTGTTCAGGCCTAGTTTATAAATTTATGTGTTGTGGCTGCAATACTACTTATATTGGCAAAACTGTCCGACATTTCAAAGTTAGGAACATCTTGGCTTGTCACCACTTACTGGTTCGGTAGTCAAACAGCGGGTTAGAGCAATATCATCACACTTGAAAACATGTGATAATCAAACTGCAAGCCTTGATGATTCTGAAATTGTAGCTCGTGAGTCCAATAATTTCTAATCGGAAATAAAAGAGAGCCTATTGATATCTTGGGACAAACCCATTTTAAATAAAACGATTACATCAGCACCTTTATACTTGATATGATGTAATTTTCCCGAGGGATTTTATAGTTATATTTCTGTTTTTTAAAAATGCTAATGTTTTAATATTCATTTTGACATGAATATGCTCCCTGTGACGAGCGAAATCTTGTCAATTAAAATGTAGTTTTCAGTTTCCTTTCTTAGATTATTACAAACTACAATTTTTTGTCAAATTTCAATGGCATAAACCAATCTATGCATTGAAATTTATTGAAATAATTGTTGTGTTACGCCCTAATTACTTGCTAGTATATTTATTTTGCGAGTGAGTTTTTGTGCAGCGTTTTATGCAAAATCACTTTATTTTATCACTTATGGATTCATTTATTGCTTGATTTTTGTGTATATAATTTTGTAGGGAAAAGGCCGTTTACCGGCCTCTATTTACACTAGCTGATACCCTGAACAGGCTCAAAAACCCCACCAAAAATTGTGAATTAGGAGTTTAAGTTGATCTAGATATCAAAAACAATTTTGCCACCAAACATGGTGGGCGGCAGCTATGTAGGAAAAACATAAGTGCCCTTTTACATTCTAATGGACCCTGCCCTCATTTTCTAGAAAAGGGTCTGCATGTGACAATTTTCAAAAAATTCCACAGCAAACCAGTACTTAACCTTTGCTAACCAAACTTGGGAAATATTATGCCTGCTAATTTTTTTTGACTCTACTTTTGCTCTACATAAATAAATGTCATAATTTTCTTGAAATATCGATAACAAGACAAATACTTTACTCTGGCTATTAAACATTGTGCACATAAACTGCCATATATATTCATATATACAAACACATAACTCAAGATTTTCAATCCAACGTTTGTGACATTTTGCCGTTGCAACTATGAAAAAAGTCTTGCAAACTTTCCATAAAAGGTTTTAGGACTAATCTTACAATTATAATTCTTTTCATTAACCCTTAAATTACATTTATTAAAGGTGGATTGTTGGGTTTTTTAAGTATTTCATTTCTTTTGCTTTGTTGGGTAGTATTTTAGGCCAACAAACAGTTAGTATAACTAATTTTACTCCTGATACAGTATTTATGCAGAAATAAAAGATTTTAGTTGGGTATTTTTCAACATTTGCACAAACGCTTCGTTCTAAATGTGCAAAGATTGTGAGGTCATGTGGCCAATAAAAATTTCAAGCATACGCAAATCTCACAGTAGTAATATTGGAGATCAAATTAAAAAATGTTTCAAAAACCTAATGATTGAAATAAAACCTTTTCTTTTCCATTTTTTACTAAAGGTATCACAGTCCTTTAACTGTCTTTTATTTTTTGAAGAAATAACAAAAACCAAGATTAAATAGAAGCTGTTAGCCAAGATATATAATAATATCATGAAGTGAAGAAACCAAAACATATTTACAACAAAGCAAAAGAAGATATACAGCTTGTATACAGAATATAAAAAATTTAAAAAGTATAAAGAACAAAATAACAACATTTTTTATCACAATCAAAAACTAAAACACAAAACAAAGTAAGCTGTGATATTGTAAATTGCTTCTAAAACCTTCGCAAAATCTTTCTTGACAAAAGAGAAGAAAATGTTCCTCAGAAGCTATTTTGTGCAAGTTCAGTCAGTTAAATTCTTTTAACGAAAAAAGTATCGCTTGCATTTGCTCTTTTTCTTCTCCGTATACTGTCTATTTATTAGATAAAAATAAAATTAACAAGTAGATTGACCAATCAATCGTTTCTTATCGACATGAATTTCTTTCTTCATTGCTTCAAAACGTGTGACGTTTATTACCAATTGTATACTGACTATGAATATAATTGCTGCTAAAATATGCTTCTACACATTAAAAACATTCCCTGTGCTATGCATATCCTGAAACAGGAGCACACATGGTTATAGACACATTCAGAAAAATACAAAATCAAAATAAATTTCAAGCATTCTTCCAACGCTACATCAATATACTAACTTACCTTTATTTACCAGGTAAATCCCTGTTTAATTATCCAAGTTTTCACCTTTAAAACCTTTTAAAAACTTCATAGTAAGTATGTATTTTCTAAAGCCCGGAGCAAACCATTCAAACATGTCATATGGTATGTTATATAACATTGTAGATCAATAGATGTATGAACGGTTTGTTTTGTCTTTTAACATGTTATATGACATTTTGATCATGATTCAATGCTTTGTTCACATTTACATTTTTCGAACGTCGAAAACGTTCAATTTTGAAGAAAAAAACAAATACATGGGAAAAACCATCTTTTGACGCAAAAAAGATTTAAAAATGTCATCATCAAAGAAAATACAAAGGAAATTTAATGTGCGAGGAGAACCCATGCTTGTGTGATGTATACAATGAAAGCTACCAATTACGAGACACGAAAGAAAGAGCACTATTAAATGGAATTGCTGAGGCTTTAGACTTGTCAGGAAGTGAAGTGAAAAGTAAATGGAATACTGTCAGAGGACAATTTGGTCTCAAATTGAATAAAGCGTGAGCAACTAAAAGTGGCCAAATTACAGGCAGGCCTTCATACAATTGATGTATAATTAGATTCGGCATTTAAATAAGTAAATGGGACCTTATTAAAAAGGAGAAGCATTTGCAGTTTATGCGGTAAACATTGGCAGATTATGCTAGCAAAAAAACATCAGCCACTAAAAAAGATTAATGGGGCATAAATTCAACTACAAAACCAAAAAACAAACAAAATAGCATATTTTATTTTGTAGTTAGATTAGAATCAGCTCCCATATTATCATGCCACTCCCTCTGGTCCCTCCTAATTTTTCAAAAAATCACTCCTCCCAAGACATTTTGGGCAAATTTAAGGATTAGCCCCCCCAAAAAAATAGTTGGGGGGGGGCGGTGGGTTGAACCATGCAATGGCCAACAGTAATATTAACTTGTTTTAACTTTTCTTCGTTTATTAGCGTAACACAGCTTTACAGTTTATATTGCTAGTTTTACAGTTTATGTTGCATTGTGTATCAGATAATTGTTAAGATGAAACTTCTTTGCCATTCTGACAAATATTACGCACCCCATTCCCACCTACCAAACCTATACCTATTTGGCCAGGCTATACCAAACTACAGATTAAAAATTTAAAAATATCAGAAGACTACAGAGAGTGAAAAAATAAAAATAGAGTCTTGAAAAAATATTTTAACATAATATAAACACATTAATCATGTTGTAAAATATGTATCTATAATGGCCATGATCTTTACCTACAGAAAAAAATCCAGACATTTGTAAACACGGTTTAAAAATTTCTATACTACACGCAGATTGCCCATACTTTGAAAAATTTTTTTCAGCATTTATCCCATTGCCATGCTAAGGCTCCCTCATTCATGAAATAATCTGTGAACATTTCACAAACATGTTTTGCATTGCTGGAGGCATTATTTCCATGTGACTGGGCTGTTAGCTCTTTGAACCCTCCTGCAGATTTTTCGTTCCACCAGCTACCAAAAACAACATTGCCATCTTTGTCCTCTTGGTCAGTAAGAACAGAACTACAGTAGATATTTCTGGATTCCGCCTTTAATAGAAAGTCATGTAGGACCAACGCAGTGAGAGTAATAGCTGTTGCACGTTAAGGGCTTAAATGTATTGTTGATTGAAATATTCTCCATCAATTAGACACTATTCTGAATAAGTTCTTGACAATACGTCTTGCTCGACTATGTCTGTAGTTGTATACTCTTTTCTCAGTAGCCAAAACGTTGCAGAAAAAGTTAATGCTTCAAAGCAAAAGCATCATTACCAACAAAAACATATGGAACTTTTTCTGAACAAAAAGATAGCGCTCTTAGTTGGGGAAATTTAAAATTTCCAGACTCTATAGTGTGACGTAATTTAGACTTATTCCAAATACCAGAATTGTTCAGCAATTGCCAATAGAACAATAGAATTTGTGTGCTCATAGTTATAATAGTCAGAGCCACAGTTTGATGGTGGAGTAATAACTACGTGTTTCCAATCAATTGCACTGAAAACATTGGGGAAATTCTAATTTTCTTCAAAT
>JANSTP010114230.1:0-12989 GCA_025330745.1 Cladonema radiatum | reverse complement strand
GTCGGTAATAAATATTCGTCACTAAGGCCAAAATTCGTCACTTTTTACCGACGGATTTTTTACCGATAAGGTATAACTTTTGGTGCAGAGATATACTGAATAAAGTCAAATTTGTTCCAATATTTTTAATAACAATTGTAGTTTCTAGGAGTCTTTAATGCCTATCTTTGCCTGCATTCACTTATTAGGGCGAGGGGATTGATTCCAACACTTCCTAACATTGACCCCTTCACCGCCTTTAGGGGTATATCTGCAAAGGTCTTCTTATTTTGGGTACTTTCTAGGCAAACGAAAAAATTTCAACCATTAGACCCAAAAATGAAATTTAAACCCAAACTCGACAGAAAACGCCTAAGCGACAATCAAACAGGAAACAACATTAAGAGACATAGCCATGACCACTCAAATTCCTACCACCAATATATTTGCAGATAAACATCAGGAATCCTTCGAGCAGCCATTTTGACGTTGACAGCTATTTCAAATAATTTAGATTACTGTAGAGCTAGCCCTATGATCTTCATAGGACGCTATAATACAGGCCCGTAGAAAATGAAAAGTGTTTTAAGTTAGGGGGCTGAGGTATAGTGCTGTAGTCACCACGGCTTAGGCAAACGTACTTTAGAGAAAAAATTTGAACTTTAAACCTCATCAATGGCTAAAATGGCATACAAATTCAGGATTTTAATACGATATATTGCTGCTGCAGCTTCTTTTTACATATCATATAAAATTGTTACAGATCTTCTATATCCTTTGTGAAAAGCTACTTTGCTCGTCAAAATAGTTGGCTCCCCAGCCCTCCTATATCTACGGGCTTGTAATATTAATTAATTTTTTCCTGAACGCACAATGTTTGAAATGTCAAAAATTCACCCCCTTTTCAGAGCCTATTTCAATACTCTCTTGTTTTCAAAGAACTACCTTAGTTCTTTTAACTCAATTCTTAAAAGATAGTTAAGGAGCACAAATATAAAAGAGGAGACTTTTTGAAATGGGAAATTTCTCTCGTTTTTAAATAAACTTAGTTTTGCTTGTTGCATTATCATAAATGCTTTTGGCGTTGAAATTTTTGCCGCCCTCAAAATATTGGAGGACAGGGGGGGGCATGGCCCCCTGCCCCCTGCAAGGCCGCCACTGGGTATCATAGACAGAGCATATTTGAGTCAAAATTAATTGCAAAAATAACTACACAGTAGTTTAATTTTTTTGAGTGCCAAAATTTATTTGCCCAAAACTTTTTCATTAAAATTTACCAAGTAAAATTTTACTAAAAGTCAATAAAGTTTATGGCAAAAATGAAGTCTTTTAAAGATAGAGAGGGACAATTAAAAGGGTTAAGGATATGGTCAGTACCAATTTATTTTTTTACATCTGTATTTGTTATTATAGTATTATGTTGTAGGCTAATGACCAAATTTTTGATCTTTTCTTCTCAGGCTTCCAAATAAAAGAAGAAAAAGGGCTGGTATATCTTGCAGATGATTTTGATGATCATGCATTGTGGATATGTTCCTATTATAAGAAAAATAATTTAATTGGAATATTGAGATTGTTGCCTAAAGTTTCTGAAGACAGTCTTGATATGACGAGGTACAAATTTACAAAGTTGCCTAAGCTTTGTGAGTTTTTCCAGAAATCTAACTTGATTGAAGTTCAAAGATTAGCTCTCGAATCAAACTTTGAGGGACGATCGCTTGGCATGCTTACCGTTCTGTACGCATTTAAAATTTGTTTTGACAGTAACGGCTATTTCATACATGCACCACCAGGGAAACCGCCCATAGTCAGGTATCATTATGGAAATATTTTATATGATAAAGCTAATTACGGAGATAATGTAAAGTGCAATCTGATCGTTTGGAAACCTCGAGAATGTTTGGCTATGTATAACTTGTTTGATGAAAAGATGAAGAAGTTACTGCTGTAAATACTCATAGAAATAGAATTAACCGAACCATGCTCCATCCAAACTCGTTGCAGGGTTTTTTTTCTTGTGGTAAGAAGGAATGAAAATAATTTTATGTGAAAAATATGTTAATATAGATAACAATGTACTAGATACTGTATGCATGTTGTTATCACTTTTTGGAGCGTAGAAAGGCCATTTCAACATGACTAGATATTTAGATTTATTTTTTGATATTTTTAAATTTTTTTCTTTAAAGCATGTCACTTACCTAGCTAAGTAAGTAATTTTTGTTTAGTCACTCTAAGGTGGCAGGGATGTAACACCTTCAGGACCGAAGCCTGATTTCCAAGGTGGTCCCGTATAAACGCCATTACTGACGTAGGTCCTAGCGTACTAATTATGCTCCCATGTGTGCTCACGATCACTTTCTGAAGGAGATATATTGTGTTCACTAGACGACCTGGGATTGAACTTGGAACTGTAGTATTCGCTGTCTAATGCGCTGCCAATAGCGCTACTTACCTTTTTTCCATTAGTTTCATTCTGATATAGTGTGTTGTCAAAACTAAGTTTACTGAATATAATAAGTTTACGCACAGCTTTTATCACATAATTAATTGATGACGCCATTAAAATTGTAGGAAATGTTATTGTTTCAAACTTTTGGACAATCTTTTTCAAGGTTTTACCATTAAGAGTTAATTGGATTTTCTCAAAAAGGTGGGGATTTTTTACGGAAGAAAGATTGTGGAGAAATGTAATTGAATGATAAAGCGACACAATGGTTATAATACTGCTTGTCATTGTGCTATTATGTTTACTTATTTCTTGTTTCCAATATTGTCTGTTTAATAGGATTCTAATGAATCTAGTGAGACAAGTTTTTGACTTCTTTATTACAATGATCAAAAATAGCAAGAAATATCATTTGCAGGAATTTAAGGTTCGAAATATTCAAAGTAGAATATAGAAAAAAAGGATGACTCAAAGTGAAAAGATATAGGGAAAATGATGAGAGGAATTTAAGATTCTAGCATATACCAAAAAATACCTTAGTATCTTTTGAACAAATATTTCCTGAACAATCACACGACTTTCAAAAAGCTGTACAGTTGAACTTATGTCGAATAATGAGGGCCGTCCCAGTTGTCCGAAAATTCACTTGTCCGACATCCCACTTATCCGACAAAAGTTAAATTCGAACTTCTGGCTAGCCACTTATCAGACAGACCACTTTATTGACAACCCAGTTATGCGACATTTGAAATTCAAGGATAATGATATAGTTACAGAGCCTGGAACTCATCAAGTTCCTTGAACTCGTATACCTTGGGTTTTGGTGGTTTGGTAGGACTGTGGTTAGAATATGGATTCTATCTTTATAATTTACGAATCAATGTACACAGATACAATACTCCATTCATATATACTCATGGTTCATGATCCTTGGTCTTTTTTCTTTTTCTTTTCCTTTTTTTGTCGCTGGTACCATGAAAAAACTCAATAACGCCATAAATATGACAATTTTCAAAAAATTCCATAGCGTGGACAATACTAGTTCTTTGCTAGTCAAATTCGCTAAGCATAAATCAAAAATGGCCTTGAAGATTTTGAATCCAAAATTTGTTCCATGCTGCAAGCGCATCCACGCTAAAATTCATCAAAACTCTGCATATCGGTATCTGTGTTGAAAAACATTTTGATTTTAACTCGGAGGAAACTTTATCAAAACTTATACTTCAGAATGTAATTTTTGGTGTCAAGGACTAAAACTACATGTCTTTTTCAAAAAATTAACTTTCAACTAAAATGTTTGAAAAATTGTGCCAAAATGGGTTTTTTTTGAGGGGGGATTTTTTTTGAAATTTTCTAATACAAATATGTGTGTAAGTAGTCGAATTCTTTATGAATCACCAAAAAATTGCACACACTTGTGTATTTTAATGAAGTAAACAGACATAAATTAACTTGGGTGTTTATTGGCCCCCACAAAAGTGATTACGTTATCAAAAATCCAGACATATCGATATTACGGGCTCGACGGCGTCAAAGTCATAATGGCGTTATAATGACGTTAATATGACGTCATTTGCATGTCGATGGTCAGTTTATACAATATTCTAACAAAATAAATGACAAAAGCAAATATCTAGAAAAAATTGTCAGACGTATTAGAAAAAATTGGCGAGAACTCAAAAAAAAGCTGTACCAAGGTAAAATGATGACGTCATTACTGAGTATTGGGTCCGGGTTGAAAATATTTTTTAATGTCAATGTTTTTCTTATTAAATTTTGTGCCTGGAGTCAAAATTTCATGCAAAGATATTAAATACATCAGAAGTTATTAAAAAAAAATCACCTGGGGAGGGGGGTGGTTACTCGATCACAGGGCCTTTATTCCATAGCTTTCTTCGTGTCTAGTGTAAAAACAATCTGAAAAAAGAGAAGGGATAGTGATAAGGTCAGTAAAATCTACTACTCTATTTTTCTAACAAATCATTCAATGGAGGATTTGATACTCTACGGATACAAATGTATTTTCACCAAGATACTTTATAAATGGGTTCCATCTTCTTTTTGATAATCGTCATGTCGGTCGATCAAACGAAGACAGACCAGAATATTAGCGAGTCAACCTTGGTTTTTTTAAAAGTAGAAGAACAAGAAATTTTTTGAATTTTGCAAATTAGGTTCCAAGCTGTTTCCCATTTTTCCCACTAAATGGGTTGATTATGTCTGCATAGTTTATAAGGAGCCTCTCTCAAGGCGCCTTGGTCTGTCTTTATCTTCAATCTCTTCAATGTATTAAATATTAGTATTGAATAATGAATTAAATAATTAAATAATCGCCATTAGTATTAAATAATGAATTGCGTATTCTTCAATATACGCCTGGAGGTGTCGCTTAGGTAAATACAGTTCAGGGTAGGTGTCTACTAGAGAGTGAGTCTGGAACCCTATTGGAACTGGAAGAGGTTCCGTTAGAAGGCTAGATTTTAGTTAAGGAGTTTAGACTTAATAAACTTTATGGCTTATAATTTTTATCTAGAAGTATTTTTAAGCTAAAAGTATTCTGTGACTACTCAACCACCACCACCTTTTCGATCAGCAGTGAACTATATTCTAGAACCATATCCGGAAAAAATCAAATTTCCTGGAATATTTTCCACAAACCTGGAAACATGATCACAGAAATTTGTATGCGTTGTATATTTCAATTTTCTATATAAGTGAGAATTTTTGATCTCCAGGAAATAGGCGATAAAAACAACCCAGTTGAAGTAGGGTTTATTCTTGTATACACATTATAAAATATTCCAATATTGTTACAATAACATTTTGGTGAATTTTGATCACTGTTTTAGAAAAAACCTCGTGTCGCCACCAAAAACAACTAGCGGCTGCGTGGCTGGTGAACTCTCACGAAAAATTTCCTTAAAAAAACTTTAAGATCTAAAAAAAAGAATTCATGCCATATTGAGCTCATATCGAACACATTTTAAAACTGACAAACTAACAGGACTTCTGTTTATTTAGCTTATAAGTTGAAATAAGTTAGTATTAAAATTATGAACACTTGGTTGCATCATCAAAGCTTCCTGGTGTTAAAAATTCAAAAAAGTAACATCATTTGAAGCGTGAATGAAATCGTGAATCATGTCAACATTTTTTTAACCCGAGGATCATTATTTACTAGCCAGAATGTTAATTAAAATAACCAGATGAGTAATTTACAAAGAGGACCATATTAATAAAACTAAGCATACATTTGCTGCCAAATCTTACCACGGGATGATAAAACTTTTTTACGGCAATCAGCATTAAACAATTTGAGATGTTTTTGTGCTTCAATAGCCTCGGAAGGTCTGAAGTGTTGCGACCACCTTATTTTTCACAATCCATGAAATAACATGTGCACTAGATAAAAGGTTTACAAATCTAAGTCACAAAATACAATTTTCCTTCCAAATTTTATCAAAAGTGCCACTTTTCAGGGCTACATCATGTGAAGACCTGCTTCCGTTTTGTTCAATAATTTTGTCGTTGAAAAAATAGCGCCACAGATCTTAAAAAACAAGCTAAATAAATCTCAAACATTTTCATTAAATTATCAAATGAAATTTGGCCTGAAAGCATATGCGACAGAAAAAAGAATTACCAAAGTAGTCACATATTACATATCCTTCGACATTTAACAAATGTAACATTATTGAGTTCTACGTCACTTTAATACCTCTTATTCATCAACTTTTTAAGCTCATCATCAAGATCATCTAATAAGTAACCAATTTGAAAGGAGTTTAAGAATTGTTGTCTTTGTATATCTTGGAAAAAATGATGAGATTGCTAAGGTAGCTAGCTTTTCCCAAGGCAGAACTTACCTATAAAATTAAAGACTTTCTATCTAGCAATTTAAAACAATAAAGCAATTGTTTTATTGTTTCAAATTGCTAGATAGAAAGTCTTAAAAAGAAATGTAAACAAAGCATTTGTTTTGAAATGAAACTAAAACATCTTTCTATCAAGAGCTAACTGAGTCTAAATTCTTCAAAGCCCAACCTGTCGGCAGTCATTTTTAAAAACCATATCAGTGAAACAAAAATAAACAAAATATTCCCAATCTTCTTCTTGCTTGATCATATTCCCAAGTTCACACAACAGAGGAAAATAAAAATCAAAACAAGCATAAATAAAAGCTCTTAGTTCTGAGTCTAAATCTTCAAAAATGCTGTGGGAAAAATTGAGATAATGATCTGCCGCTTGCCACGAGGCGAGCAAAACTTTTAAATTTTTAGTTTAAAATCCCACGATCCAAAACGTCATAAGCTGCTTACCGGGTTCTAAATGTTCCGAAATAGAGGCGCATGGGCGTTTACATACTGAGAAAGACTGAGAAAAATTTTACCAGGTTCCAAAATTTTAATTTGGTACTAGAAAAAAAAAAATAAAGAATTCTTTGACGACGACGAAAACAAATTCTCACTTTCGTGAGAGAAAAATCTCTAGAAAAACATTTAGCACTTAACCAATCAAGTTGTCGAAATACATCACGTGCATTTAGAAATGTAATGATTTTCGAAACATTTTTTTATTCATATGCGACAAGAGATTTCTTTTTCGTGCGATTAAAACAATTAATAATTAATAATTTTAATTAATAACTAAAAATTAATGATTAATAATTTTGTTGCACAAAATGTTTTTGCATATATCGCCTCGTGTCCCCGAAGGTTAAGAGTATAGCTACAACTTTTCACCTTTTGAAAAGCTAATTTTGCGCCGACAGCTTTTATGTCAGTTTCAGGGAGCGTAAATATATAAAATTCTTTCAATATCTTTTTTGGACAGAGAGTCTCGAAGTAATAATTGCCCTATCAATATGAAATTTTTCGTGACGCACAATTAAGCAGAACATTTCGGTATATTCAGCTATTTTTTGAACCTTTCATCCTCTTGCAGGGTACAAGATACACACTTTGCCCTGTGGAAACGACCGCCTATCTGACAATGATGATCTGAATATTCTAATAAACACTGTTATGTTTCTCATTGATTCGAAACGATTTGATATGCCCTTATTAATCTCGTAACTTGTTAAGATCTTCTAATCCACCATTAGTATCACAATCTATCTTATTCCTGCCCCAGTGTATTATCTTTTAATTTGAATTGAATTGTTTTCATTATTTAAATTGTTTTGTTGTTATTGTTATTATTATTATTGCTGTTATTACTTACCATTTCCTTTTTCTGCAGGTAAATATGCACATTGCTGTACATTTTAATTTTTGTAAATGTGGTCTTGTTACGTTGTAAAGTTGTTATATTGTATAGAAAAAAAAGACAATTTTAAAGTTTGATCAAACTTCCACCTTCTTGAATGTATATTTCTCGTTGGCATTCTGAAGTTGAGAATGAAATTTTTAGTTTATAATTTTTATTAATTGTAAAAAGTTCTAAAAGATTATAAAATTCCTGTCGAAAAATTTCCTTTTCTTATATGAGAGAATTGCCTTAGATTGAATATTGCTTCCCTCTTAACCTTATTCAGATGAGGCTCTTGAGGTCTCAAAGCCTTATTAGAAGTTTCAAACTACTGATTTAAGTAACTTGAATTTTGGTCCATTGTTAGAACAACTCTTTGTGAGTCCTTTCTTTTCTTTTTTTTTACTGTTTACTTTTAACTTGCTTTAATTTTTATGTTTTTTGTTATTTTTTATTTTTTTATTTTGCTTATTATTTTATTTTATTATATTAGTATTATTATTTTTTAATTTTTTAATTTATTTTTATTTTTCTTATTGTTTTATTTTATTATTATTTTTTCATCTATTTTTCATTTTTTTCACTTTAAGTTCGGAATGCACTTCCCAATCAATATATGTTTCTGAATGTGCTTCCACTTTTCTTTCATTTTTTATTTGACCAAATTTTTCAACATGACGTTGGCTGGCTGCCGCCATATCAGTTTCATTCCCGAGCATCATTCCAAGAGGCCCTGGAAACAAGGTTGCCATCATCTATACTCACTCAGGCTACAATTAAGTTTAAGAAGCTTCGTGACTCTCCTAGTGACTCTAAATTTTTAGAGCGTTTAGTTAATGAGTTTGATTCCTTAATGGCCGAGGAAATAGAAATTTTTATTTTAGGTGATTCAAATATTAATCTATTTCACAATTTGAAGTATATATTCCAAAAAATATATCAAATTTTGATTCAATCATGTCTATCGTTAAACGTTATTGAGAGTTTAGTTCATCTTTCCGCCTAAAGCAATTAGTTCTTGAGCCAACACTAAAAACAGTTGGGTTTTTCAGTCCGGAGTTATCAGTGTCGGTATTTCTGACCATCAACTAATATTTTGCACAAGGAAGTTGAAAAAAAAAAAAAAAGAACAATTTTTTTCTCATAAAAGTATAACGACTCTTAGTTCTAAGAAATATTCGTCTGAGATTCTGATCAATGAACAAGAATAACTCAATTTCCCAAATTATTTTGAAGAATTTGATAATATCAATTTTGCTTATAACAACTTTAGTGATAAGTTTCTCACAGTTCAAAACAGAATTGTTCCAATGAAGCAAGTCAGGGTTAAAAATAATTCTTAAATTTGGTTTGATGAGGAGATTGCAGAGAGTGTTTCGAAAAGAGATAAATTGTTTAGAAAGTTCGAAAAGGATAACCTAAATGTAAATTTTGATCGTGAGCCGTCAGTTGCGCGCATGACAAAAGCGCGCCGACATTTGAGCGCCGACAAAACAGCGAAAACAATTTGCGCGCAAGGACAAAAGAGCGCTAGACAAAATCGCGCAGAATGCTTTTGCTTCAGAAAAAGGATATATATGATACTTCAATAAACTTATTGCAGGGTGAATAGAGAAGAATGTTTTAAAGAGAAATATTATAAACCCATGATTAAAAATTTGCTAATACGGTTTCCAAAAATGAATTTTATTTTTATCTATTTTATATTTTATTGTTTAATTGAAAGGTTGACCTCTCAGATTGTCCCAAATATTTTGGACAGCCGAAAAAAAAGCCATGTACAACTTTTCGTTTAAACCTATCTACGCACTGAATCATACAGCTGTATGACACAGGTGTAGCCAACTGTTGACTAGATCCTATCTTTCTTGTAGACAGTAGTATGTAAAAATCAACTCATCTATCTCTAGCACCGAAAAGATTTCTTAGGTGGTTCCTCAATAAGGGTCGATTTAAGGGTCGAACCAGAGTTTTAAACTTTCATGAAGAAGAAAACGTGTTCTTTCTTTCGAATGCTTACTAACAAATTTACAAAAATTTCTTATAGGGCCTTCAAGCACTTTTCATAAAGGTTTTCAAGATTGGAATTTCATAAGAAATGTTGGCTCTTCTTTTTCCTCTTGAATAAAAATTTATTTTACAAGGTCTAAAAATTTCAAAAAAGACATTCATTCTCAAAATATTTAATTTTTAAAATATCTTAAAAAGGAAGAAGTAACAGAAATATTTAATGTCAATATTAACAGATTTTGGTCACGGGAAAATCGACACGGCAGCAGAACTCTTTTTCATTTCTTCGCATTTACCATTCCTGTTCATTTGTATCGGCGTTACGAAGTCGCAGCAGTTAATTAGGGTTGAATAACGAAAAATATAAAGTTAATGCTAAAATGACTCATTGAGGAGCTAAATAAACAAGCGCTGTTAAGTCATGAACTGTTTTGTCCTGCGCCGTTTTGTCTGGCGCTGTTTCTGCTCATAATTTGCGCCATTTTTGGCCGCGCTGAATTGTACCTGCGCGTAAACTGCCTGCGCTGTTTTGTCGGCACTATTTTGTCGGCGCCATTTTGTCGTGTCCCACAAAATTTTCTCTTAGTATGTAAAACATGTAATTTTTACTTTTCTTAGTATGTAATTTTCCCACAAAATTTTCTCTTTTCTTCTTTGCTCCTACTAAGTATGTATGTTATTGAACCCCCATGACTGACGCCATAATTAGTACTTTATCAGCAGCAGTTTACTTAAATACTAACTCTCATTTTTTGAGGTAAAAAAACCTCCATAGATAATTGGACTCTCTTCATCAGAAAAGATGCCGCCTTATCGATCCACCGCATCAACTACTTTCTCTAAAAAGGTATCGCATGAAGACTTACATTCGGAAAGCTACTCTTGAACAATTTTTCTAGTAAATCACCATTCCCATCTCCGACCAATCGCCCACTGTCCCCTCCAATTTGCTCAAAAACGCCTGCCGACCAACCCATCCCCCGCCACCTCACTGTTTAAAAATAAATATAATAATAATAATAATCATAGTAGAAAAATAGTAACAACTAATGACAGTAGCAACTGCTGTTTATCAAGATCGCTTTTTCTTACTATTGATAAGACTTAAGAGAATGATTTAATTGATAATAGAAGGGGGAGGGGGGTTGGAATAGTAAGGAGGTTGAAGAAAATCTTGAGAACTAATGGGCCTATTACGAAATACGGAAATTGTGACTTACACATATACACATACGACTTTTTATAAATTTTATTAGGAATGTAATATTAAAAAGATCTTGACGAACTACAACGAGTTTCTTGGGGGGGGGATGGGGGATTAGAAAACTTTTGAGTTCCTTGGACGTTTCGTGACACCATAACCTAAAATCGAGACGCCATTAAAACATTGTCATCCGCTATTTTTATCGCCACGTAAAGTGGAACAGTAAAAGCATACTTGGTAAAAATTCAATACCTGGTTTGCAATATTTGAGAACTAATAACGTACAATTGAGTAAATTGGCTGATAGACAACCATTGAAGTTCCATTGAATGTCTGCAATTAAATACGTGATTCCAGCCAACTTCCCCTTACAAACAGAGGCGAAATAAAAGTGATGACAAAGAAATGAATTCTTATGTTAGCTACCACATTCTTGAAGATCATGACTTTCAGGATAATCGTAGATGTAGTTTGGTATACCATCTGGTATGACTGTGTTTTTCTGAAAACGAATTCGATGGATATTCCAAACGACCTCACGAAAGTCATCCAATTTTCTTTGAATAATTGGGATAAGGACAAAAGCGAGAAGACATCTGAAGAAACAGTGTCATTATAACTTATGAAGTTTTGGATTATACCTAGCAACAAAAATGCCAAGTAAGAAGGAAAGGATCTTGTGCAGATTGTAAAGGAGTTTGTTGTCTTTCAAAAAAACTTAATCCATCTTTGAAGTATTTTTCGAGCCGTTCATGAAGATCTCTTCACCAACGTTCAATCTAAACCAGGGACGTAAAGCAACGTAAATAAGAAATTAACCCTATATAGCAAGGTTTGTTTGTATGTAGTGTTCATAGAATATCTGTCATTACAAAAATCTAGACTTAAACTTAGTGTACATATTTTTTCGTATTTTTCGAACATTTTACGTTTAAATCACACATAATGCTTCCCACAAACTGAAATTTTATTTAGATTATCAACCAGATATATATAGCATCATCTAACATCTAGCCTCCCTTTCTCTCTAACACCTTGAATAGGAATTATGAAATCAAAATTTGCACACTAATAGTACAACATTGGCACACACTATGGCGCGGTAAATAATGGGGATAATATCATCATATCCGAAAAACAGTTTGGATTTCGAATAAAATTGATTTTGAGGCAAATGTTTTTGAACTTCCTGTACTTTTCGACCAGAAACATCAGTTTTTAGGAAACCGTTTAATCAGGTCCGTCGAAACCACGGGGGGCAGGGGGGCACAGGCTCTCCCATTTTTACTGGCAGATTTGTTTTTTCCCTTTTTTTCGTACACAAATTCATAGAAATTGTTCCTTGCCCCCCCCCCACTTTAGACATGGATTCGACGCTCCTGTTAATAGCATCTTACAGTGGAATAGAAATTTGCTCCATGATGCTCCATTTAAATGCATTTTACGTTCAAATAGACATCTTAATAGTGGTTCTAGGACTTTTTCCGAGCCTTGAGCCTTGGCTTCTTTGATGGATGTGTGGAAACCACCACCACCAACGAAATCCCTTCTTCGCTGTTTTTTTAGCCTTTTACGGTATCACCAAAGAGAAACCGCCAAAATTGCCCTTTCTAAATTTGCTTACTAAAAAATTGCATGTTGAGGAAAAAGACGGAATCTGAAAACTATTCAGTTTCTCACCTTACTCCGAATATTTTTGAGCACGACTGTAGAAAAAAAATTTGAGGAGTAAAACTTCGGAGTCTAAAAAATTTAAATGGGATCACTGCGAGCATGATTAGCACAGAATGTATTTCTCAGAAATATGTTACTAATTTACCATTTATGAAAAAGGTTCTGCTCATCTCCGCTCTCGCAATACGCGTATGCATGGATTTCTTTCGCGCTAGTATAATCTAAACTTTACTCTTCAGCACACGTAGCTATCAAGACCTATGTCAATATAATGTAGGTTTAAGTTTATATTTTTCGGACATTTCAAAAATAGCTAGGTGAAATAAACAACAATAAATAAGCGTATTAGCAACGTTTTCAATAACAAATGTTTTTGAGAGCATATATAACAACCTCGAAGCAAATAAGATAATTATTCTCTCT
>JANSTP010114119.1:0-12989 GCA_025330745.1 Cladonema radiatum | reverse complement strand
CCGTAAAAATCAAAATGAACATTAGCGCCAAAGTGTGGCGTTCGCAATGCATTACATCGGATATTGGCTCTTTAAGACCGGTAGGTGTCCACTATTCGGAGGTTTCACTGTATGCTCAAAATTCACATTTCTATCGAATGAGCAAAAAAAATTTCTGAGAGAATATACCTTTCATTTGAAAAGAGCATGTGACTCACCTTGATGTGAATGATGCCTAGAAAACTCTAGCGAGTAACAAATGTATAGAAACATTTTGCTATATGTTATTTTAGTCACATAATATCTTCATTCTTAGATTTTAAAAGCCTGTGAAATTGGTTAAAGTTTTTTGTCTTCAAATTTTACAAACCTGGTTTTATCACACTGGTAGACTGGTATCAAGTGCTTTTGACTGGTTTTTAGTGATTTTGGCTTGTTTTGGGTAGCTTTGGCAGGTGGTACGTGGTTTTGGCTGCTTCTGGTTGAATTTGGCTCTTTCTGAGTGGTTTTTACTGGTTGTGGGTGGTTTTAACTGGTGGCATAGTCCAGTACCGCTCAAAGTTTTCTACTTCTTGTGTTGTGGCTTTGGACAAGTTATATACAAATAATTTAAACTTAAATTTATATTTAAACTTTAAATAACAATATAAATTTTTTTGGTACAAAGAATCATCCTGTGGAAGGAAATATTCATATTTACCAATTAAGAATTTAATATTTTCATAATTTAGTGGTTATATTTTCATATAACCACATACTTCATATTATGTAAACAATGCAGAAGTTAGGAATATCGCAAATCTCACGCTTAGCCAATCAGTTTTCGTTCTTGTTTTTGCTACTCCAAATTGATTTTTATCATCCACTGTACAAAATCATAGCTGTTTTGTTGCAAGTACTGATCCAAAAAAAAAGTAAAATTCTTTTTTAATATTTTTTAAATACTTCTTGATTCAAAATATGTGGTCCTTGGAGCCAATTCACAGGTATGGAAAAATAAGTTTGCATCTAGTTGCGACTAATCGGATGAAGGATATGCTCTAGAGATAATTGTTCTATTGTTAGTGCAGCTTAGTTCATACTATGCGATTATCATAATCGCAATATAATCACTTCGAATTTCCAGTGTGATTAATAAGTGTGATTAAAACGTTCATATTTACACAAGAGCGAATAAAAGGAAAATTTAAAATCAAAAGGCCAAATATCTCCTTTGGCACTAGTAGTTTTATGCATTTTTGCTAACTCCAAATGAAATGAAAGAATTCAAGAAGTGAAAAACTACTACCTAGAAAGTGGTCACAACTCACACACTATCATACCCTTGTTTAGGAGCTAGGACTTAGAGAAAGTAAAAAAAGGTTTTCAAATCAGGATTTTTGTTTTTATCGTGGGGAGTATGGTTCGTCCCATTTTTGTTTTGGCCTCTTTTTCAATTACTGATATATTTAAACTTTTTGAAAATCTTTGGTAGTTTCGTTAACGCAACTGAAAAAAACTAAAAACAAAAGAAAATCTATTGAAAATGGCGGCATCTCTTTGAAGTGGCGATTATCCAAAGCAAGTATATCAAAACTTTTTGATATAATCGCTTTTATAATCGCTTTGAAAAGACGATTATTCGCGACATTTTCTGATGTTCACACCAATGTGATTAACATAATCGTTTTAAAAATTCAAAGTTATAATTATAATCGCGCTAGTGTGAAGCAAGCTTAACACTTTAAATTTTCGATAGAGGTTGACTATTTTTTTCATTTATCTGCAAATCAATCTAAAAAAAGTCAATGAAAAACAATTTTTAATGCTAAGGCCAGTTAAAATGATTTGGATACTCTTGTCAGAAGTCCCCCCATGTTTCTAAAGTCCCCCCGTTCGGCGGTAATACTTTATTGACGACTCCTTTTACGCGGGCCCTAATTCCACCATCTGTCATTTTCTGACAAAGCCTTCAGATTTTTTCCCTTAATAATTCCCGAATAAAACGTTGCTCAATTTATTTTCTGTTATGTAAGCGATGGATGGAAAATATTTGAGAGTTGAAGAAAATCAAATTTCTAGAATTCTACCGTATGAGCAAAAACTTGCATTCTATAGGGCCTGACTTGTAACATTATAAAAGTTCTTAACTATTCCAGCCAAAGCTACCTTGAAATTCACACTGATTTTGGAAATAATGACCATTTTTGGCCCTACTTAGGTCGGTCATTTTAATGCCGTGCACCAAAACTAAACACCTTTTTTTGCTGACGTAAAAAGGGCTGAAAAGTTTCAAAAGCCACTATTTTGATATCCTGTTGATTAACAGTTAAATATTTCCATTTTAGTGATTTTGCGCTGTTGCAGTATTTCGCCGTGTATTTTGCTTGATGAACAAGTAATCTTCTAAACTAGATATAAAAACACCGATGTACAAATATAGTAATACTGAAATAAAGAAATAAATAAAAAATAATAAGAAAGTGTCTATGAGCGGGGTTGGGGGGAGAATAAAAAATACAGAAGGTCAAAGCGAAGAGAAACCGAAGACGAGAATTAATTCAAATTATCTTGACTCTTAGTTTTAGGAAGTTTTATGAAAAAGAATTTGTGAAATTATGTGCAATGTTTTCTATGATTTTACCTTTCAAAGTACTACCGAGTCGTAGAAAAAACAAACAATTATATTAACTGTTCATTAAATTTGGTTTTAAAAAAGCTTTCTTAGTTAAAATTTACACTGTTGTAGTGAAAAACTAAATTAGCGGACAATTATAAAAATATACACAATGAGTCAAAAACCGGTGCTATGGTTACATATATACAATGAATTAAGAGCAATTTATAAACTTTTATGTGATGCCATTATGGAACAATAAAAGTTGTGCAAACTCAAACTGGTCATTAAGATCAGGAGGTCTACTGACAATAAAAACGGCTTCTAGAACCTTTCGTTGTTTAGTTTCCCTTAAAGCTTAGAACTTAGTTAAGTATTTTAAATCATAAAAAAGCTAATCCTTCTTTCCAAGACTCTGTAAGAGATAATAGAACTACAAAAAGCAATATTTCTCTTCACCTCCTCAGGAAAGTCCAGCCAAAATTGTTTCGGAAATCCTGCTTGTGGCTCATCCATCTCTGTAGGGGGGAGGGGGTTCCAAAGGGTTTGGCTAGCTAAAGTCAAGGCCAAGAATAATGGAGTCGTACAAACCAGGAATATCCAATAGGTCCGAGAGCAGACAGTTTAACGGTTACTATAAAATGGTGGTCAATGTGTGTAGAGCTGGCAGCTTATATTTGGACAGATGACTGGTAGGTACATGTGGGGTAGAGCTGCCATGTCAGAGCGGTTGTGATGACGGACACTGACAAGGCAGTATTGACCTCAATGGTGACATTCATGGGATGATTAAATAGTCGGACCCCTCGATTGAAAGGGATTCCAAGGTAAAAATACAAGTTGAGTTCATATGAAAGAGGAGAAAAAAAGGATGAGCACCAGTTTTTGTTTCATCTCAATCTAGCTTTTGGTTCTCAAGATATTTAAGTTTACTTCACTAGTTCCAAGCTTTTTCTTGTTTTAGGGTAAGGCTCAATATCTACCCAACAAAACTTTTTTTCAACAAATGGATTCTTTTTTTGAGTTCAGAATCTTTCGAAGAGCTTTAAAAATAAAAAATAGTTTTAATAGATATTTTCAAAAGCTCAAAATCAAGGACAACATAATTTTCTAAAGAGGCCTGGAACTAGTAATCCAAGGTTTATTTAACAAAAAAATTATTGCTAGAGACATGTAATGCACACCTACTATCTCTATATGAAAGTTTTTAATTCCACTTTTAAATAGACTTTTAATAGCCCTATTATAACTTGAGATATTTAAAATTTAAGATTGGGGCAATTTTTCAATACACTAGATGACATCACAAGGTCTTCAACATTTTAGGGAAATTCCCAAAGTGACAAATCTTTAAGGTCAAATATCGAAGTCAGATTGGGATGAAATAAAAACTGGTGTTCATAATTTTTTCTCCTCTTCCATATGAACACAACTCACAACTTTGCAAAATTCTCAAAATTGGGAAGAAATATTTTTTAAATAGACGGGAAACGACTGAAAGAGAAGGGATTGAATAACAATTGGTGGATCAAAACAGAAATTTGATCTTTTTATAGTTTAAATCAAATAAATCATATATAGCCTCTGTAAGATATGAAAAAACCAACACAATTATATCTAGCAAAACTTTATACCAAATACTGTATAGTACATCAAATTCTCAGACCGATCAGTAATTTGATAAAAGGTAGGAAGCGCTAAAAGTGGCAATGAAATAAAAAGAGCGTTAACTATGTCTTTGAACACTCTGGATTACAACACTATGTATCATCACTATGATAGGTGTGGTATTTTTAGAACCTTCTATCACAGAGATGGACGAGACTACAAAAAGGATTTTTTTGAATCAACATTGGCTAAGCTTCCCTTAGGAGGTACAGTGAAAGACTGATATTTGTATTTCTGTTACATTTTATTGTTCTGCTTTCATTAGTGGTAACTTTGGCCAGCTGTAAGATTTGAAGCCAAGAAAAATCAGCTATATCCAAAACAGAGATCCTCAAAGCTAGGTTCTGGAAACAAGGGTAGTTTTTCAATGCCATGGGCGTCAAGGGATGTAAAGTTATCAGTTTATATTTGAGGAACTAGCTGGATTGTGATGCCACAATGATGAGGGATGCTGACAAGGAGTTATCAAGACCAACATGAACTTTCTTCGACATTCATCAAGTTAGTTGCCAGATTGTTTTGTATGTAAAACCTAAAGTTATTGTATCTGTGGATATATCTATCACAGAGAAGGATGAGGCTACAAGTGGGATTTCTGTATCAATGTAGGTTGGAGTTCTTTTAAAATGAGCAATGAAAGATCACCGCCAATAGTTCTGCTAACATTTACAGCAATGAAGAAAGGAATTTTGGCTTGTGTTAAAGAGCAAAATATAAATTACCAATATTTCTAACTTTCCAATCTTTCTTTTTGTATTTGTCAGCACATAAAATAATTAGAAAAATTGAAAATTCGGTCAAAATCCAGCTTAAACCTCTACAGACTTCCATAGTAACCTTTTTTTCCATTTGCTCTGGGTTTAATGGTGCCATAATCAGGCAACATGTTTTTACCATTTATTATGGTTTCTATACCTAATTTTTTTCCATTCTATTTCTTGTATATTTATTTTTTATTCAGCCAGCTACTAACCCCCTCCCCATGCCCAATTTACTTCAATAACATTTTTCGGACATAAGCTTTTATGATGAAACCTTTCTGAATTTTCAAAATGTTTATTAAGTTACATTTCAGTTATATATAAGGCAAATTATCAAGTGGTTATAATCAACATGACTGCATCCATTTTCCAATAGCATTACCGTCATTCCTCTACTTCAGTGGGTCCTAATATTAGTGCCAATGGCCTTTTTTCAAAATCTCTTTAATTTATTTCCTCTGATTTTTAGTGCGGCACTGTTTTCACTCATATTTGTTTTTCCACTAAGTTAGTGCAACTAAGGTCACATTTTCCTCTAATTATAGTGCAAACCACTATACCTATAATGACCATACTTGGAACAAAACATGGTATATTGTGGAAGATTGCTATGTAAAACAGGGAGGATCGGAGCTCCTTGCCAAATACTGTTTTTTGACAACTAATGCATGCCTGCTGGATAAAACGGCTCAAGCAGCTATAAAAGAAGTGGATCAGTATATACAAAAAAAGGGAATTGATGATTGAAAAGAGGGAATTGATGATTAAAAAAAAGCGCAAGAAAAAAAGGAAAAATATAAAAATATAAGAAAAATTTCAGAAATTGCTTTTTTTTTCCCTCCAATTTTCTTCTTTTTCAAGTGATTTAGTACCTATATAACCAAAATTAAAAATAAGTTTCTTTATAATATCCCGATAATTATTAAAAAAGCAAGGTGCAAGGCAAAAATTAATTATTTTATGGATGACGCCATGGAAAGATGCAGCAAGTGGGTATGAATTATTTTCCTTTCTTAGAATATGACCAAGTTTAAATAAATCCCCAAAAAATATCAATAGACCTCATAAAATGCCATCTTTTTGGACAAAATCTATATTTTCCTGTCTTTTGGAAGCAAAATTTTTTCAATTAAATGACATCATTATGGGCTTAGTCAATTTTCCCTCAGAATAATCTCACTTTTAGCAAAACCGCGAATTAACGCTTCGCAATTCACTAATTGCAAATTGTTTTTGGAGGTAGTGAATCTATACACCACAAACTTTCTAAAAAATGCAAATGACATAATTAGAAAATTCTAAATCTTGCTAGCTTTTTTCTTTTCTTTTCTCAAACAAAGTGCTTATAGCTTGAATAACCTTCCGTATTGGTATTCAAAGCATTGTTTTAAAGGAATAAAATGCTTCCATAGCTTGAAAAAGCTTCCGTTTTGGTATTCAGAACTTGGACCTTGTTTTGAAGGAATAAAGTGCTTCTACGGCTGGAACAAACTGTGTTTATTCAGAGATTTAATATTGAGAATATTGTTCTTCTGTAGCTAGAATAACGAACATTATTCCACAGTTTGAATAAACTATTTTTTATCGTGAGGTTTTTCGTTTTAAGTGAATAATGTCTCTTATATGTTTCTTATATCTAATACAGAGAATTATTTAACTGTAGTGTGTGAAACAGAAAGTTTTAATTCATTTTTGATTATTTCAAAAAGCTTTTACTTTTAATTTATCAGAATGATGTTGTTAAAAAATAGCGAATCAAAAATAAATCATTAATTTGTGCCTTGCTTTTACCTTGAACAAATTGAAAGTAAGAATGCCTCTTATAGCCCTTAAGCATGTTTATTTTGAAAAAAGATATCCGAATATTTACACACTTTTGAGATGAAATGAAAAACAATGATGATTAAGCAACCAAATGATAATTCTAGGATGTTTTATGTCTTGATTTATTTAACTAAATCCAATCTGTCAACTAGAACAAAAAAACATTCTGGGATGTTTAAATTTAGATCTTGTAGAGAGCAAACAAATAAATTTGAAACAACATTTGACTATTGAGCAACTTTTGATCTGGAATTTAGACTTTGGTCTGCTGAACTAGCACAGTTGTGCTGCAAAAAACTCAATCTTTATACAAAATCGGTGCCTGACCAAAATGGCTAGATGAAACCCTGCATAGCAACTTTAAGTAACCCATGGGGGAATATTTGTTGCCCTACTTTGAATCATTGATATTGTCTTTTTCTCAATACCTAATGGTAGAACATTCATAAAAAACAAATATATTTGGTTCTGCAAAAGTGTCACACACCTCACCCCCAAAAGGCGCTGGTCTGTACGTCTATATATGGTTATTTGGAAAAATTCTGTTTTATTTACTGTTTTGTAAATCCAAAATTTTCCATTCTGTTAGAATTTTTGCATTCAGTAACTTGCAACACAAGCATTCCAATTATTGTGTTTGATGATTGTTCTACTAGTGTTCATGTCAGATGTTCTGCATCGTGGCCAGGGCTATCGCAATGTCCATCACTACTTAATATATGTTCATGATTAACGCTCTTGCTAGAAAGAATGCTGGTTTGTTCTGTCATCCAAAATTTATTTACAACTCTGCATAAAATTTCCTAATGTAATAGCTTCACTCGGAAATAAAACAGATATTATTTATTCTCATGAGATATTTTATCAATGAGTTCTTGTTGGTTGTTAACTTATATTATTTTTTTGTGAACGTAGAAGTATTGCAATATCCACTCACAAACAAACAAACAAACAAAAATTCAGAGAAATATTAATGATCAAATCACAAAATGGCAATTTTCAAATGAGCAGATAAGGTCTCATTAAAATTACAATTTCATTTTGTTTTGGTCAGACATATGAAATTTCATAAAGTTTCAATAACGTTTTGTCTCTGAAATAAATAAAACTATTATGGAACATTTTATTTATTTTAAAAATGGCATAATTTATCAATGATGCACAATAAAGCAAACATTCTGGCTTCATGCTAAAAACCAATATATAGTTCAAAAACTATACCATGAGCCATGTTATTATTCAATGTATACCAATCAAATTGGCTTTGACCTGACAGTGACCTGACAATTGAAAGATCAAGGTTTTTTTAAGTAACAACTGAAAGCGAAGCAAGTGCTATTTTATGTTTCATAATTTTGCAACTGAATTATTATTTTTGCAGTTTTGCTGTTATAAAAATTTTCATGGGATTTGGATCCACCTACTCTGTTTTGTCCTAAAATGACTAAAGAAAAAGTGGAAATTGAAAGATCACCAAACATTTTCATGATGGAAATGCTCCCATATAAACTTTATACAAAGTCACACAGTTTCACGTAAAATCTCCTGTTGTAAAAAAAGACCTGCTGAAATAGGGTTAAAATAAGGTTAATAGGGTTAATAGGGTTGAAACAGGCTTAAAAGCTTTTTTTATTGGGCAGATGTAAATCACACCCCCATTTTAGAAAATACTAAACCTGCTATGTAAATTACGAAGTTTTGGATTTCTGTGAAGTAAACAAAGTATAACATCGAGCTTTTCTCTACAGTATAGAGTTCCGAACTTTTATATAAGCTTTAAAAGATTTAGGACAAAACAACTTACCTTAACATCTCAACATCCATCTTAACAGTTAACATTAGCTAAATGTGTTGCTCAGTGGAATATATAAAACTGATATTGACCAAGTAGAGTAAGAGGCTAGGTGAAAGGTTTGATTATATTTATCTCTTTTTAAATCAAATGAAGTTGCATAAGTTCAAGTCAGCTATAGCTTAGCTTCCACTATGAGATAACTGGATATCTCCGCTCACCCTTTTTTGTGTGATAAACTTGTCACTAGTCTCCATTGGATTCAAACATTATCTCACATGGAAAGAAATGCTTAAAAATACAAGTCAACCTAAGGAAAAGCTCTTGTTGTTAATTTCATTGCGGTGAAGATGAAGACTAAGATCAAATCAAGCACTAACTTCAATTTCTTACAATTTCTTTCTTTCATCATTAACACTGCACATTGCTTCTTTGATTTCACTAACATTTTAGTTTCTACCAAAATTTTAATAGAAACCCACATACACCATCAATTGAATAGGCATCGTTAGGGTGTTTTCATAACAGTTTAAAAGGTTTCAGAAACAAGATTCCACTCTTGGTGCGAAACAGTTCAAAATAAGCCATTTTTTAGGTTTTATTTGCTAGAATCTTTGCACAACTAATATTACTTTTAATTTTAAAAATTGCCATAGGTAAATTTTTCTTAGATTACCTGTGTATCTTCTTTCTTTTTTCTTCTATTTCTGCAATATTCCAGTTGCCTTACAAATGAGCCTAGGTTATATGCAGCTCTGTCGGTCTGAAAAACATAGCCTCCTTATTTAGGAGCCACCACTTTTGCCATAAACCAATCAGATTCATTCTTTTCGTGGCGTTAGCGAGAAATCGAAAGGGAGTCAAGCGAGTGAGTTAAGTAGATTGAAGCAGTTTGTCTTGTTTTAGGACTGTTGGATATATGGGTATTATGTATATAGCTAGCTACAAAAGTTAGCTAAAAGTTAAGCAAACCAGAAGATAAGTGTTAAAGATGGTACTACCAGCTTTATGCAAAAAACTAGCTAGCTTGCTAGGTCTTGGAAGATGATTGATATGATATGACAACATAAACTTCATAGGTGACTAGGTAGCTAACTGATTGAGCCAAAAGGCTGAGGCAGAAAAGAAGCTTTGAATTGGTTAAGATTCAGACCTGAACTATTTTGCAACATATGGGAAAGAGCAGCAAGCTTTAGAATAACAAACGTTTTAGTGGAATGGTGAACTTTTGTCAAATCAAATGCATGAATTGATCTGGGACATCTTTCATATTGTTGTGGTGATTAAATTCATTGGAACAACAGCAAACATATTTCAAAAAAAGTTACAAATAAAGGTTTTGTGATGTTTTGTGATGTCTTTTGATGTGTCGATGAACTAACATGGAACATTATACGTATGTTTCGATAATATATTTAGAACATGTTCTGTTTCATATATAATAACGTACCACGAATAACAAAGGAGTTGTGTAAAAAGACTTTCATGGAGTGAGCTAGTGAATTTGGAACTTTTTTGAATATTGAATGAATATATAATGAATAAATTCAGAACTTCAAGCAAACTGTTTATTTCATAAGTTACAAATAACATGATGTACGTCGAAAGACTTTTATTGTGGGTTGGCTAATTAATTTGAATGTGTAATGCTTCGATGAATAAATTCAGAGCATTCGAATAAATTAATTATTCAAAATGTAGGAATAAAAGTTGGTGTAGCTATCGAAAGACTTCCATTGTGTGCTAATGAATGAGAACATTATCCATGTTGTTCCGATGAATAAATTTAGAATGTTCAAGCAAATTGGCTATTTCATAACTTACGAATAACATGGTGTTTAGTCAAAGGACCTTTATCGAATCAGCGTATTAATTTGGAACATTATCCATATCATTTCGATGGAAACATTCGGAACAATCAAATAAATTATTCATTCGAAAGTTGCAATTAAAGCTGCTATTGAAAGAATTTTGTTGTGTGTGAATGAATTTAATTGAGAACATTATCCATATTGTATTGATGAATAAATTTAGAACATTTAAGCAAATTGCCTATTTCAAAAGTAACAAATAACATAGTGTGTGTCGAAAGACTTCTATCAATTGAGTCAGCAAATTAATTTTTAATCATTCGAAAGTTGCAATTAAAGGTGGAGTGCTATCAAAAGACTTTCATTGTATGCAAATAAATTAATTGAGAATATTATCCATATTATATCCAAGTAAATTGTCTTTTTCAAAAGTTATACAGTAAATAAAATAAGGTGATATATTGTCAAAAAAGCTTATTGTAGAACATTTATCGTTCTGATGAGTTCAATTTAGACGATCCAAACAAATTATTTCATTCAATTTTGGAAGTACTAATGAGCTTATTGAATTTGGTAACATTATTAGAATTCAATTAGAAAGTATACTTTTTAAAGTTTTGAATATATATGTTTAGTCAATGAAATTTTTTTTAAAGCTAAATATAAAAAATGGCTTTTTGACTCCTTTTTTTGAAAAACCAACCAGCAAAATATACTGTAAAATCTTCTCGACATAAATCTTCTAAGGCATATTTTGTTTAAATGTTTACACAGTTTGTTCACTTTATTTCTGTTTCATGTTTCTGTCCTGTTTTTCATAGCTTTGATTGTTAATGTTTGTAATTATTATTTTGCATTCAATTCTGTAATGTTTGTTTTCTAATCTATGGTATTGCCTTTGCAAAATCATCAAAATCATTATATTCTGTCAAAATCATGACTGATTTTTTGCCCTGTTTGAACCTACCTACATATGCCACTGACTATTGACAAAATTTATGAATATGTAAGTCAGCTAAAATACCAGTTCACTGTTGCCATAGCAACAGGTCTTTTAAGTCTTGATATCCAAAGTTTTGTTAATTTTGAGAAAAAAATCCAGTTTTCTATTTTGAATGAATATTTTGAGTGTTTTGACCCTTTCATGTGAAAATTATTTTTTATTTTTACCTACCAGATACTAGTAAACCTGAAAATTTTCTAGTTATTCATTGGTGTTTTTCCTGCCAGATACTAGTAACCTGATAATTTTTTTGGTATCAAGAATTCTATTGTGGCTCTTGATTCAGTTGGCATCCTATATCTTTTTAGTCAGTTTCGGTTGCCGCTAATGCATATGACGTCACAGGTCATGTGATTTTCAGAAAAATTAAATATCTCCATTTCTAAACAACCTTACGTGACGAAACTTATTACATCTAATACCCAAATGGCAAGAAAAATATTGCACCCACTTTTCATCCCAATACCTCGTGTTCAGAGCTCTGATGCCAATGGTCACGTGCTTTTAATAAAAATTAAATATCTGCAGTTCTTAGCAACCTTCTGTGATGAAATTTGGTACACATGTAAATCATAAACTGTAAAAAGATTTCTACCCACCATTTACTCCGATACCCTCAACTGACGGCTCTGACGTCCTAGGTCACGTGATTTTCAGAAACTTGAAATTCTCCAGTTCTTTTTCAATTCTTTCAGTACTCTTTAGGCAACAAAAATTGGTACGCCTGTTACCAAAAAGGAAAGAAAACTTGTATAACAAGTCTTTGAAACAATACTTCATGCCAAAGGCTCTGATGTGACAAGTCATGTGATTTTAAGAAAACTTGAATATCTCCAGTTCTAAACAACCTTAGATGACAACACTTGCCATGCCTATTATCAAAAAGGAAAGAAAAATTTTATACCCACTCTTTGCCGCAATACTCCCCAGTGAAGGCTCTGAAGTCATAAGTCACATGATTTTAAGAAAACCTGAATATCCCTAGATCTAAACAACAAAGTGTGACAAAACTTTGCACACTTTTTTCCCAGCTAAAACTTATGATACCACACAGGTCACGTGATTTTATGTTTTGTTTCTATTAGCATGAATACACTGCTTGTGCTTGTGAAACTTGGTTGGTGTGACCTCATCAGATCACACAATTTATTGTTTTTCTTTATTCTTATCATGAGCAAACATAAAATCCGTTTCAAACAAGGCATGTGTATTGTTATTGGTAACCCTACAACTTTCTAGTTGTAGTTGAAATTTTTGCATGAAATTTTGACTCGAAAGTGCACAAAATTTAATTTCAAATATTTTTGTGTAAAATTTTTTTGAAAACTTGGCCCCAGTCCCCTGTTATGACGTCATCAATTGACCTTGGTATAGCAATTTTTGTATATATTTGGCACCCTTACAAAGCAAGCTTCCCCTACTACAGATCCTCGGCGCCGAAGGCACTACTGTAGCAGAGCCACTCTGTATGAAAGAGTAAATACCTCCCTAGGGAGCCTGGTTGACCTTTCCTTTCACACCTGTATCCCTGCTCGTATGTGAAAAGTCGAGACTT
>JANSTP010113897.1:0-12993 GCA_025330745.1 Cladonema radiatum | reverse complement strand
GACCTAACATTCCTGAGTTTTATGGTGCCTAACGTCGCAGAACAGCTTTTTATAAGAAAGTTGCTCGTTGGCTGCTTTTTTTTTTGTTGATTTACTATTATTATAATTGAATATAATGTAAAGTATCTATTGGTGTATTCATTTAAATCCTCGCCTGTTAGTGATTACCATCAAAAAGTCCAAGAAACAAATGTTATTATATCAAGACAACCAAATGAAGGGGATTTAGCTCTCGTGTCATGCCATGTTGGTGTATCATAAAGCTTAGCTTTCATCAAACAATTCAAAATAGCAATGAAGCTTGGCATTTTTTTCTGTTGCTACGGAAAGTGATTGTGATGCTTTCAAGGCCAAAATAAAACGTTTCAACAACTTCGATGCTATCTACTTTGTCCAGAAAAATTCTAGTTAAGAAATTTCTATTGTCAGGACAGTATCTGTTTCATCACTGCCTATAGGCGATGAGTAACCGATATCATCTTATCAACCCAAATTGTTTTTGATTAACCCTGAATCGACGATCCAAATAGATTTTCAAAGAAGTTTAAAATGCGAAAATGTCAAAACTATCTGGAATTTTTGTTCATCTTCTATTGGTGTAGCACAGTAAGTGGTAGTTTTTTCCTATTTGAGTCGTAGCTGTCTTAACTGGATAATTAGCGGTTCTGTTCCTGGTTAAGTCATACCTTTTTTGACTGATGGTTAAGTGGTACTTTTTTTCTTCATTAGTGTTGCCATTATGTATCTGATGTTCATTCACTTTGAAGGCTTTTCTTGATTAGTTTTCTGAACTTGATTAACTGTTTAAGTTGCTATGATTTTTTTGACCTCTGCTAACCTTTGGACATATTACAATCAAATGACTGAACTCATTAGAAATGGATTAAGAAGGAATAATAGGTCTTGTACGTAAAAAATAAAAGTTTATAACACACAATTTGAGAGCGAAATCTTTGACAATGAAATGATTTTCAAAATGGGGACTTGAATGCATTGCAAAGGGCGTTTTGAATGCAATATTAAAATTTAATGATTGTAAATCTTAACATATTTATTGAAAAAATGAGATTTTCCATAGCAATGTATTTAAAAAGAAATTTTTAAATAATTTGTACATATTAGTAAAACAGTTACAAAATTATAAAGATTTTTAAAAAAGATACTAAATATAAAAAAGGAAAATGAAAATTAAGTGGTTCATCCTTTTAAAAATTCAACTTTATCAATACTTTGCTGAAAATTACCATTTACTAGAAAACAACACCTATTTAGCAGAAGATACCCCTGATTATTCTTTCACTGCAGTTTCTCTGTTACAGTGTTTCAACAAGTGCCAAAGAAAAGGATACGGTAATGTGAACACAGACATTGAAGATGGATCAAAAAGTGGAAAATGTCATTGCTTTCATCATGTTTCTTGCTCAAATATGAGAAAAAAGGAGCAATGGAAACTATGGGTGAGCTGACAAGTCTATTTTACTTATAAGCTGAACCTAGTAAACACAGGACCTCTTCTGTACGTCTCATAGATGTACCAAAGAAGTCCTGTGTTAACTGGGAATGGAGGAGTTATTCTTCGAATGATGGTACGAGGAAAATTGATTCAAATAAAAAATAAGTTTTACTTGCCTAAAACGCGAAATAGTAGACTAATTCCAGTAATTCGTAACTAACAGAATCAAAATAAATTTTTCCAAATAAGAGTATGAGGTCATTCTAATTCGTACCATTTTTGTTTTCTTAATTTTATCAAAAAAGTTTTTTCTCAACCATAGGCGCCCCCAGCTTAATAAAAAATCTAAATTTTCGGGCAAAAATCTAAAAAAGCTCGGGCAAAAATTTAAGCTTTTTTTGATATTTTTGCTAAAAAATGGGTAAAAAACGTAACTTTGCTGTAAAATATTAGCAACTGGTCTATAATAAATTTGGATCGCTTCTTTCGCCACTATGTGATGCTCTTTTATTTGCCTTAAGATATAAGTGATTCGGGCAAAAATGTCACCGCCCCCCTAAGTAAATATGCTCCCCTGCGCCTATGCTCAACATTAAGTAATACATTTTATTTATCACTGAATGCAAAATAGGTCAAGTTTTAAAGAGGTACTGGGATTAAGCCTATTCCATCACCACTTTCATAAGAAGAAAACTAGAATTATCATCTTCTTCACAAGTTGGTGGAAAACAATTCGATGTTAATCTTCCCGAACCACAGAAAGAGCGAGTTCTGGGAATTAAGGCAGTTCCTACACAGTTAATAGGGGATTGAATTTTGGAATGGGTGATCAAATAATTTTTCCTTGCGTTCACTGATTCGTTTTCCTTGCGTCCTAAGGACTTTGTTTTCTTTCGTTCATTTGCATCAACTTGACATTGTAAAACAGCTCAAAAGTTTGAGATTTTTTTTACCACTTTTTATTAGGGTTTATGGAGTCAGTGCTTACTCTTTCCGGTCTGCAAGTGCAATGAAAAATGTTCAACTCAATTACCCACAATACATTTGACTGGTCTGCCATGTTTATGTTACCATGGAAACGTTTGTCAATATATGAGTGGAGAAAGTGAGTTCATATATATTATTTTTTCCAAATAAAATCTCAAAACCAACGTCAGTCTCAACCACTATTTAGTTTAGATAACCAAAAGCTAGGGTTTTGTTTCAAAAAATACCCTCTTCTTAACGTTGTCACAATAAAAGAAAGTAAAAATGGCAATGCCAGCATCATACCCTCAAACAAACACTTCATGCACAGTAAAATAAGGTTCTTTGCTCATCAACTAAATGAACTTCATAATGCTGCAGCAGATTTCAAAAGAACGCCAAGCAAACGTATTCAGAGCTACCAAATGGTCAAGTCTTAAAAAGTTCTTAGGAATCATCCTGTGAAAAATAATTCTTAGAAAAATATTGTGCTTGAAATATTTTTCTTTTCATTTTTAGTTAAAAATCTAGCACTGCAAGGAAAAGCAAGTATGTCTTCAAAAGAAAGCAATGTTGTAGATTTTGGAGCTGCGAATGCCATAGAAGGATATTTTGACGTAACGAAAGATGATATATCATATTTGGCACACACAAGTGTCTACTATGAGCCATCGTTTCCATGGCTACAGATAAAGCTACCACAAGAAGGGGTTATTTATAAAATCCTTGTCCTGAATCGATTTGGACCGGATACACGTCTCAATCCGTTTCAGATATTTATTGGAAAAACTGCAGACAGTTATGAAGAATTCTCCGATGAGATGGATGGCACCAGTGAAATTCTTGTGCATGTACTATGCAAGCATCAGAGTATGACTGGAACATTTATAAAACTTCAAATCAACAAAAATAAAGGAGTGATCAATATACAAGAACTTGAGATTTATGGACATTACTAAAATACTTCCATTTAAGGTGGTTTCTTTTATATTTGCTGATAAAATAGACTTAACTCTTACACCTTTGCACTTTAACCCTATTCAGGCCGGGAGAGAGGGCAATCTTCACCACCCCCCCCCCTTGTAGTTTTTCCTAAAATAACTCAAAAAGGACAAATCCTTTTTGCATGAAACTTTGTGAGGTTTTTTAGAAATTGTGACCAGATTCCCATAACTTTATGCTGCTGGTTATGGTACTAAAAACCTAATAAAAATTGCCCCCCGTCCCGGCTTTGGTAAACTCCTCAAAAGCCCGGCCTCAATAGGGTTAACTAAAGTAAATATCACGATGTTTTACGATAATTTCAAAACCTCATCCTTGATTAGTTGATATCCCCATCCCATATCAGTTGATAAAAGTGAAAAGCTGACAGAATGTTCACATGTAAAAACCAAGTAAGAATAAAGCAGCCGATAGCGGCAGCAAAGTCAGCGACCTATTAGTGCAGCGGAGCGAAGCTGCTTTTCTTAACTTGGCTCCTCAAACAAAAATTTAATAAGAGAGCAGATGAGCTATGCTAGAATAATTAGAATAGGTGGGTTGTTCACTATTTTTCAATGATTGGTCTCAGAACAATACACCTTTTTTGCTCTTTTTCCCAAGGAGCTTAAATTCCTATATTACAGTATGGCAAGTGCGAAGAAAAGTATTTGCTAAATAGGACAACGTTGAATAAGTCGTTAGTTTAATACCCTAACAACTTTGTCAGGGCAGAAAATCTAATTTTATTTAAGATACAGTGAAATATACCCATGGGAGTCACAAAATTGCCCCATAAAAAGGGGTGGCCTTGTCGGATAAGTTCGATCCTATTGAAAACTGCTCAATTCTGTATCATAAGATGCATTTAATATACCATCCAGCACACTCCCTTCTAAAATTATTCATGGGACCAGGCTAACGATCAAGCGTTGAAGAGTGGAAAAAAAGATCAAAGACTTGGGCATGACTTTACATAGGTTTTGAGCATAGGACGTCCAATCTTTAGACTTTAAACACTGTGCAATGTGCACTCAAAAATCATTGAGATATGTTTTTCAGATCCCCTGCACAATTTCATTACTCCCCCACCCCTCTACAGATCTCCCGGTTCTACAAGTTTTTTTTAAAAGATCTTTTGCACAAAGTAAGTCTAACCTTTTAGGAAAACAATACGCCAAAAACGATTTTATGACGTCATTTCTAATTTCCAACGTCATCATTTCCCTAAAATTATACGAAAATAGGAAGAAACGACTAAAAACCTTGAAGTTCAAATAAAAATGGAACAAAAAAAGCTTTTTACTAAAAGCAGTTTTTGCCAAAAGGTCACCTTTTTGATGCAGTTTCATAAATGTTACAGGTTTTTCATCAAGAGGCTCTTCGGCTGTCTAAACCAGACCACTAAGTTTTTAACTGCGAGGATACAGTCAGTAAATTTAAAATTTAAAAAAACAAATTAAGGACTAATGTATATTAAAATTTTTAGAAAATTGAAAATTAGCTAAAATTTTTAAAATTTATTCATAAGTTCATAATTCTTAAAGAACGTGAAATAATAATGAATATAAATTTTAATTCATCTTTCCAAGAAAAATTTTTTTGTAACATGGTGCTCTGGTTTAGTCAGGCAAACTATATCTAAAGCATGGTGAGATTCTGTTTCACAATTTTTTCACCAAATATTTGTAATAACATTTTAGAAAAAGTCAGAAAAAATCAAGACCTCATCACTTCATCCCCCAGTCCAGGTAGGGTTAATGTTCATACAACGAAAAGACAGTTTTTTAACAGATAAATAAAACTATGGTAAGTAACTGTATACTGCTGACAATAAAGCTATATGATCTGTATATTTCTTTTCATAGAAAAAGTAAATATTTCAAATGTACCATTATCACAAGCTTGATGTTAAACAAAACAGTGCCATAACATCACTCGAATGACTAATGGGCATTAAGTAAATGTAAGTGTTTTGTTAGTCAACATAGTTGAATGTATTTCTAAACATTTAAATTTATTTCTGGGCTCTAAAATTTTGAGTTTTAGCAACAATAATTATATACATAATTTGGCTTTTTTTCTTGATCATCATATAAAAAATATGACAAGAAATCAATTTTTTTATCAAAACATTTTAAACAGGGCACATAAAGTTATATGATAGTGCTCTGAAAATCATTTATTTACAACACCATTCAAAACTGCAAAAAGGGCTAGTTATTTTGTGTCAGGCAATCCATCAAAGGCATTCAATCCAGAGCACAAAAAAATACAGCTTGTGTAGTTCTTATTTTTAAAAAAATCATGAGCACTCTATTTAAAGCGCCTGGGCATGCGTCCGGTCACTAGAGGCATTAGCATTAGGATCAATTGTTTATTCTGAAGCGTGTTCATTAAACTTTTCATTTTTGCCATTGCAAATACTTTTGTATTCTGTAAGGAAAGATGTTGTCAAGGGAAGACTTGCGCTACGCTTACCGGCACCAACCGCCAAAATAGATACTTACTAGGTTCAAGAGCTTTGGCTGATAAACATAGCATAAAAGAATAATAACAGTTTATTGTTTAATTTACAAAAAGAGAACCCATATTCATATTTCTTATTTATATAAGTCTTTTACCTTTGCTTTCACTCTGAGTGGCACAGGTGACTATGGACACTGTCCCAAAAATGTTCAAAATTCAGAAAATCATTTAATTGATCTCGCAGTGCAGCCTAGTTGACTTTATTAATCTATTACCTCAAATACCTACCCTTGCTGGCAATTATGTGCTACTGTATATTGATATATATATATTTTTTTTTTTTTTTTTTTGCTTGCGAAGAAGAAGCTCCACAGTGCTGAACGAGAGCAGTAGCTACTTTGATCAAATTGATTCAGATTTCCTAAGATAAAAGAAGGCAACATGCTAATAAATAGCTGTAAACAGGCAGCAATATTTCCAAGTGGCTATATGAATTTTAATATAATGAAAGACTTTCTTCAAGTTCTTTAACTCTCAAGGTTTTAGGATTAGAATCTTTTTTCTTAGCCACTTGAAATGTTTTTTAGAATTAAAAGGTGGTACCGGTATCTGTTTTAAAAAGAGCTTTAAAAGGCATGCCTTTGACATTTGCATTAAGTAAAGAGAAGAAATACTTGTAGCTAGCTAAAGGAAAAAACTTGGCACAATGAATAAACATAGCTAGCTAAATAAATCTTTTGCCTACTACTGTTCACTATCTATCCAGCTATCATTTTATTGAAAATGATTGACTGACTGACTTGCTGAAAGCATCTGTACTCCAGCTAAGATTATTCATATCCACTGAGTTCGAAAGATCGAAAGGATAAAGCTCTTCCATCTTCATTATATTTTGCTTGAAAAACTTGAGCACTATGGAATTAGAGGTGTAACTAAAAACTGGTTTAAATTTTACCTTCTTAACAGAAACAATTTGTATCTATTGATGGCAAAGAATCAAACATAATGAAAATAGAAAATGGAGTTCCCCAAGGATCGATACTGGGCCCACTACTCTTTATTGTATATATAAATGATCTAAATGCAGGGCAGCTATTCAGTTTTCGAAAGTAATCCATTTTGCAGATGACACTAGTCTTGTACTTTCTCACAGGTCATATAAATTGCTAGTGAAATTTATGAACCAGGATCTAAAGCGTCTCAGTACATGGCTGAGAGCTAACCAACTCTGCCTTAATGCAACTAAATCAGAAGCCCTTGTTTTCACTCCCCCTAATAAAGACGTCAACTCAAAACATTCGATAAAATTGGATGGTAACGTCATCACTCCAAATGAATTTGTTAAATACCTTGGAATACTTGTAGATAATAAACTAAACTGGACACCACATTTTTACCAACTTAAACTCAAGCTTAGTCGAGCTATTGGTATCCTCTCCAAGATTCGTTACTTTTTGGATAAGAATACACTGGTTATGCTATAGCATTCAATTTTTAGTTCTCATTTATTGTACGGATGTCAAGTTTGGTCTCAAAATAGCCAGGGAATAAAAAACCAAATTCAAAAATTACAAGATTTATTAATTACAAAATTACGGAAAATAGAAAATTTATTTGTTTAGAGAAACATCTGGGTCAAGTGGGGATGTTAAAAAGAAACGCAGTGATGACGTCATCAAAAATCTTCAACAATTCCATTTTTCTAGTTTTTAAAGTTTATTTTTCAAGCTTGCTAAAACTATTCGTCCAGACTGATTTCAAACTTGATACTTGGTAGATTTGTAACAAATAGGATGTACTTTTAGAAAAATGATAAAAAAAAATCCTTAGAAAAAATAATCAACAAAAATGAGGGATTTTCCGAGGGGGATAAAAAAATTATAAGTTTTTACAAGAAAAAACTCTTACATCATGCGGCATTTCCTTCAAGATTGCATAAAAGTAACTGAAATTCATTGAAAATCAAGAAAATAATAAAATTACAACATATTTAATATGTACAGGTCACTTTTTAAGTGGTGACGTCATAAACCCCAAAAACGTAATTTTTACCTTCCTGCAGCTTTGTTGATGTGCGAAATCATATGGCATTCAAAATTTTTCCGGCACGTCCCCAATTACTTGTTTCACAACCTTATGTGAATACATTTGAGTAATGAGCTATATAATACCTACCATTGGTTTTATGCTTCTCTTTGCTTAAAAATCGTAACAGCAAGGTTCAGTTATGACGTCATAGGAGAAGACTCGGTCAAAAATTTGCTATGGCTGTATGTTAATATAAATTTTGTACACTGAGTCAAAATTTCATTGAAAATATTAACTACGATGGGAGTTGCTAAAAAAAATTTGCAGATAAAACAGGGTTAAAGAATGAGTCAATAAAATAGTCTACGCTCGATAAATGGAACCCAGACAAGAGGAACTCTCGTTAAGTTAAACCAATATTTACCGGCACTTATATTTGCTTTCCTTGAATTTCCCATCGGATAAATAGAACTTTCTATATGTGGAAACTTATTCTGAAAAGTAGCTCTTCAAGTTTGCATCTCCCCCTTTTTGATGCTTGGAACCCGCTCTGGGACGGAATAGTAACAATAAAGTAAAGTAGACATTAGACATTACTCGTTTTATAGCATATTTTGGCAGACGACTGTAGAGCTAGATAATACAGTGAAACCTCCAAATAACGGAAACTTTTCTCAAGACTGAATGACGGTCAAACTTTATAAAAACCTCTTTATAGCGGACACCTCCAAATAACGACCACTTTAGCTAAGACCCGTAGGTGTCCACTGTTCAAGAGGTTTTACTGTAACAGCTAAGAGCCATGTTATAACAAAAATCAATAGAACAACGTAGAAAATCAGTTAAAACAAGGCGATACCCACTAATAATATATTTAAAGCAATGTCATGACGTTGCTATGACAGCGAAATATCTTCGGAGACTTGTCAGTATGCACGCATCACTTCAAGAGGTCAAAGTCGACGTCAAAGTAATAGTAGCTAATAAAATAAAATTTCAATCTAACAAAATTTAGTCGTTACGACAATATACTACAGATCTATGTACAAAATTATGTTTATCCATTAATTGCGCAAATACAAAGTGTAACGATACTACTGGCGACAGCAATGGCTCTATATCAGACACGCAAAGTGACAACTCGACTAATTCGGATGTTGATAAAGATGCGAGTATTAATATATTATACAGTGAAACCTCCGATTCTAAATAGCAGACAGAAATAGCGGACACCTCTTATTAGCAGACGGAAAAACCAAGTTCCATTTGAACTTTCCTAGTGAAAATTACCTCTGAAAAAAGCTCTGGTAAAAAGCTCAAAATTGCAAGACATTAACGCAAATGTTGAGAAAACAATTCTTTTTTATCAATAGTCTATTTAAAGTTATTTTAAAGATTCTGATACTCTTTCCTTATTTTTTGATCAACTTTCCTCAGCCATTCAATGACTTTTCCATTTTCAACAAATGTATCTTCTGCTGGGATAACTTTTGCACTAGTTATAGACTCTTTGCACTCTACTCCTAAACCGTTTAAATAACGCGTTAGACCAAACATGGAATATAATAGGTAAAAGTACACAAAATTTCGATTTTTTGAAAAACCTCTATATAGTGGACACCTCTGAATAGCGGTCACTTTTTTAAAGTCCCATAGGTGTCCACTATTCGGAGTTTTCACTGTACATATAAATTTACAATTATTCAGTATCTTACCATTGGTATATGTAGCTATATAGAATAAGATGTTCGTTAAAGCCACGGTACCACTCAAAAAGCTCAGATTTATATGCAAGACCACTTATTCTTTTCAATTTTCTGAAAAATCTCCATTTCATTGCAAAAACTGTATATCTTTGTTGCATTACTTGGCTAAGCAACTATTAAGCAACTTTTAGGCCTGAAATTCCCAAAAATATAAGCAACTGTGAGGTCTGACCCTTTAGCCTATAGTTGCTTATAAAAAATGTAGTAGATTTGAGGAAAATATAACCATCCTCATATTGGGTTTTTGAGGTCTCCAATTGTTTTTTTTTTCCTCTTTTTTTTCTTTGTTTTTTTTTTTTTTTTTTTTTTGAGGGGAGGGACGGGAGGTTAGACTAGCGTAGCGAAGCCGCTATTCTTTAAAAAACGGCTTTTCATTGCAATTGGAAGATTCTTTTTCATATGTCAATCATCTGATTTATTGTTTTATGAGCCAATGAAATTGCTTGCTCCAGTTTTTTGGTGCCAAATGTTATAAGTTTTTTTGTTTGAGTCGAACTAAACTCTTTTCTCGCCCTTTTAGATATATTTTGCATTGACTTCTCAAATTGAAATTTGTAAGAAGAGAAAAGACTTTAGCTACGCTAGACTTGGTGATAGGGGGGTGGGGAGTGTAGGGCGTGAGGCGGTGGAGAACGTCCAAACTACTGTTTTAATTACCATGAAACTTGGTACATTGTAAAAACAACTCTTTGTAAGCATTTTAGTACCATTTTGGATTGATGCGATGGCGCCATCTCAACCGTATCTCACGATTGAAAAAACATTTTTCCAGGCGTTTTTCTGCTAATATCTGTAAATTCTAAGTACTTTCCAGATAACTCTTGAAAAATTTTAGACATTTGACCCAGAAATCTGATCTTTTCCAGAAATTGGCTGAAAAACGGACTTGCCAATATTCAAAAAGGGCGTGACCACGCCCTATATGAGCGTTGCCACCCAAATGTTCTCACCATAATGTTCCCTGATGAATTTTAGGAAAAGTCACTGAGTTTCTTTGCATTGTCTTTTTTCCGTTTGTAAGTAATTAGCAATAATATAGCAAAGCTTAATATTCTATACTTAACTGAAATCGGACAAAAATGGGGCGAATTAAAACTTGTCCGGAAATGTGCCTTAAATAATTTCAGCACGTCCGGTAAAGTTTTTCCATTTCACCTAATCAAAGTACATCGTTTAAAACAAAAATTATAAATTCACCACTATTTCCAGTCAAATTTACATCCCAGCTGCCTGACGTGGGCATCAATATAATTAAATACAGTGGAACCTCTACTAATGGCCACCCCCTCACAGCAGTCACCTTTACAACAACTGCCAGTAGAGGAGGTCCCTGCCAAAATTTTTGGTAAAACTCTTATAAAAACACCTCCTCGCAACGGTCACTTCTACACAACGGCCAAACGGCCAATTTTGAAGTCCCACAGTCAATTTTTACCTCTAATCAATTAACGGCCTAGATGGCTATTATTATGGATACATTAATGAACATTTCGGGAATACGGATGTGAAAATGTCAAAAAAAATTTGATTAGTAAAGATAATTTTGGTAGGTTCGTCAGTATTATCAATCATAAGTTTTGACAAAGCCATTTCTCCTTTTATACAGGGCTTGAAATATAGCAAACAAATTGATTACATCTTTTTCCCTCTTTACAACCCCATTTTATAAGAAGCTAAAGTCAGTTTTTCTAAAAAAAAACCTATTTAAAACCCTCCTCACTACTGTCACTAGTGGTCAAAGGGTAAAGTCGCGCAAAGTGACCGCTAATAGAGATTCCACTGTACTATGGAAAAAAGTACAAATTTAACAAGTTGTCTAAAAATATTTTATTTGCGCAAACTTGAAAATTTTACATTGAATTCAATAATGTGCACATTCGAACCAAAATGTTTGATCTTTAGGAACTATTTTCCTGGTCATTTTCAAGTACTTTTCAAAAAATTTATTGGTAGCTGCGTCACTCTAGAAACTTCTGACTTTAGCATTCTAAACTTCTGTTACCAGGTGCTGTTTTAATCTCGAATTCCAATTTTTCTGAATTTACAACACAGATTTATAACATCAGTGGACATAGTGGATTGACCTTGTAAAGTTTTAGTATTCAAATTATATAGCTTTTTTTTCTATGAATACAGTATGAGGAGCTTAACCCTCAAACATAGATGTCATGAGCTTGTAAGTTTTAATGTGAATGTAGTAAAGTGAATGATTGAGTATGTATGTGTCTGCATATAGATGATCGAAAAAAGAAGGTGTATGATGGTACAGAGTTCACAAACGTCTACAGAAACTTTGACTCGTTAGACTGCATATGTATATTGTTCTCACTGTAAAAAATATCTACCACATACTTTTTACACCAATATACCATGTCTGCAACCATGTTACAGTCCAAATGCGTTAAAACATACAACACAGATACAAACACAAACATCAAACACAAAAACATTACATTGGCCACATCTAAATATATATCATCGTCATTATCTGAACCAAATCAACTACTAAACTGGTTGAAGGGCATTGTCATCAGTATCGTGATCAGGTGTTCCGGAAGAGTAAGCATCACCTGTCCCATCGATGGCACCCGCCAGCTTCAAATGATATATATGGACAAGACAAACACAGAACAGAAAAAACACAAACAACAATAAAAACAACACATATAGATATAAAACATATGTAGGATGTAGGGAATTAGTTGGTTAGATGTGAAAGAAATAGAATGACGAAGGTGGTTACATGAAGATGCAAAGAAGCTGACAATGTACTAAAGTGAAAAGAGGAGACTGTTTCGGGGAAAAAAAAAGAAAAAGAAAACAAAAGAACAAAAAAGAACAAAAGAAGAAAAGAGAGAAAGAAAGTAAAAAAAATTATATATACAAAAATTTCAAAAAAAAATTTATTCGAGCATTGAAATTTATTCGACATTGGAACGAATCAAAAGCCTCAGAGTGACGATAAAGAGCCTTTTTAATTTGTTTCACCAGTTTATTCATTTTTGCCCCCTGGTTTAACATCCGTTTTAGTAAAGCAACAGATCTTGGGGGTAAAGTCCTCATATCGAAGTGTTGCTCTTGCTATTCTTAATAGCTTGACATTATGGACCCATAAAATATATGTTCAGGAATATTTCTTGAAAGATCAGGCATGCGAACAATAAACAATGGAAAATCGTCACGCTTATCATAAAGTCCGTACACGAATTTCCCATCCTCGATAAATATTTCCAACTCCAAAAAGGTAGCGTATTGGCCTGTGTGCTCACATATATAATACATAATACATAATACATGGAAAGTCCAAGAGGAGATCTTTCTTTCCACACTACG
>JANSTP010113675.1:0-12994 GCA_025330745.1 Cladonema radiatum | reverse complement strand
TTTAGAGCTATTTTTTATTCTAACCAATCTCATTGGTGCCACTGTGTTAATGACATTGGAAAATCTTTCCACAAAATTACTGTACGCATTTTCTATATCAGCAAACATATCATATTCTGGAAATTTTACATTTTGAATTTTTCAGCAAATACATCAGGAGAATAGTTTTTTAAAGACCGAAACTCTACAGTTTTGTGCTCAAAAAACTTTGCTTTTAGAAGCTTCCTTGTACAATAAATTAACCTATGGTCAGAAACTCCAATGTCAATAACACCACTTTGTAAAAACTGACAATGCTTCGAAACAAGAATATGATCCAGAAGGGACGATGAATGACTTGCTACATGAGTGGGTGATATTATGAGTTGCTGTAGACATTCAAAATTCTCGGTATTTTTTAAGCAGACTGCAGCAAATATCTGAAGAGAGAAAACTATCTGTATCAAATATATATTTACCGTTTTTCTGAAGACTAATGTTGCAATCCCCAAGAAGAAATACTTCAGTAAGTTCAGGTGAAAGTTCATCAATATTTTCGTTTAGTTTCTCTAAGAACTTTCTGTCGCTAGGGGGCCTATATAAAACACCTACAGTGATAGGTTTTGTTCTTGGAATTAGAAGGTCTACCACAATATTTTCAACTTCTTTGTCAAAAATGTGTCTTTGGTTGAAACAGATATCATTCCTAATGAGGCAAGCCACTCCTCCTCCTTTTCTATTCCTATCTTTTCTTAATATAGAATACCTGCTTATTGCTACTTCTTTATCCGAAATTGTGGAATCAAGCTTAGATTCGCTTATGCCAATAACTGAAGCGTTAGTATACTTGCTAATTTTAGAGAGCTCATCAATTTTTGGAAGTGAACTATTAATGTTCAGGTGAATAAAATGCAGACCTCGATTTTTGAAAACAGACCAATATATTCCCGTATTAATGTCATCAGACGGACCAGGATTCAACTCCACATCCCCAGAAAGTAGTAGCAATAAGCTCACTAGACACAGATCATATTTTAATTAAATGCTTGACATTATAGGCAAAATAACAACGACACAATTCAAAAGTATATAAGCTAGAATATTTCTCAAAATAAAAAAGAACATTATTAAGGGTAAAAAACTTGTAGGTTTCGGAATCCTTGATTTTATGGAAAATTTCCTCTTTCTCTTGTTCAGAAATTTCACAAATTTTTGAGGAAAGGAAAGAGCTTTAACATATTGTGAACTCCACATATTTTTTGAGGAATAGAAATATAGCTTTAATATAATTCTTTCCTCCTAGCAGGATCTCCTTAAAATGTACTTATAGGCAGATAAACTTATTTTTCGCCTTTAAGTCCATATTTTCTTGCCTGCCAGTTCCTCCGAAAAATCAAAACAAAAATGACGTCACGGAGAAATTGTATATAGGATTTATATACCTTGGTTTACTTTTACTCTTTGTTCTTTGTTTTTCTTTTTTTCTTTTATTTTTTCAGATTTTTTTCCAGTCCATGAGGATTTTTTAGCCTATAGGCTGCGGTATGTCCTAGCTAGGGTCTTTTTATTCTTGTAGCTTATAATACACGCCTGGCTACTTCCTACCAATTTTGCAGTTTCTTCTTAACATTTTTACTCACACTTAACAGCTTGTGCTATATTTGCGTCATGCTTTTAACGTACATAAAAAAACCCATGTTAAACAGGGTTAATGCTACTTGTCTGCACGTTCCCACAACAGCAATGAGTTTTTTATGCTAACACATCTTTAAAACAGCTTGTGCTCTGACATGTCAAGAATAATTAACATATGGGCTTGCTAAATGAGTTCAAAATTGAACTTTTTTGATATTTTCTTCATTTTATTGGTATAGGGTCATTAACATTTTTGGTCCATAATAAAATCGAAAAATAAGAAGTCAAGCAAAGTCATTTTGTGAATATTTTGTGGCTCTTGTAAAAACCGGTTTGTGAGAATTACAAATAAAATGCTTAAAGGATTCCGAGGTGAAAATACAAGTTGGGTTCATATGAAAGAGGAGAAAAAATGATGAACATCACTTTTTGATATTCACTGATGATATTTTATTTTTTTAATATTACTCCAAACCCTTTGTCAATTGAAAGTTGAGATTCTTAATGTTTTTTTCAAAGTTTCTTTCTTTATCAGGGTCTTGCAAATTTATTCTTTAATTGTGTCATAGTATTTCATACATATTATTTAGTGATATAATCAACTAAAATGAGCTCAAAAACAGATCGAGTCAACATTTGATTTTGTGGGAAGGCGTGAAGAACATCCATGTAGAAATTAGTGGTAAGTGTCACTTTGCTCATTACATTTCTTCGTTATTTACTGTTCTTACTATGCTTTTTTTGCAAGATGAAATATCATCAGTTGTTATTAAAAGCATATTTAACTTCTTAATAAGGAATAAATAGTCAATATACGGGATTCGAAGATGATTTGAAGAGCAGGCCTCTAAAATTAGTCACTGCACCCAAATTTTAGGGCACCATAAATCAGCGCTGCATGCCCTAAGTGCGCACTGGGTTTTTTCCAGCATGTGTAAGAAGCCAATTCTGACAAAAGTAATCCATTATTTATTATATCCATTATAATCCATTATCATTACGTTGTATATATTCAGAATGTGTACATACATTGTAAGGTTAGAAATAGTCAGAATTTCATAATACAAATTTTATGTTTACAAAACTGTTATTAGTGATGCTAATAACTACAAAATGTAAACCAATTAAAAAAGAATTAACCTTGATACAACCAGTAATTAGAAAACTTAAAAATTTGACAATATCAGTAAAAGTGTGTGATTTAGTTTTGACTCCTTGTCCCAGACTAATTACATATTAAGTAAGGCGGAGTCACCCATTAATGGGTCTGCAATGCAGTCATCAGTGGGAACCTTACTGGACTTCAACACATACTAGTAAAATTAAATGCCTACAGAAAACAGGTATCACTGATTATTTGAGTTATAGTGGCTTCCACATATGAGGAAGACCTGAATAAAACAAAAAGTTTTAGTTATCAAAAACTATTCTTGAAAATGTTTCAAAGGAATTTGTAAATTTAACGTAGTCTTCCAGATGTTTCCTAAAAGAGCATTTGAGGGAAGACTTTAGTTCTGACTCTTTAGCACCTTGTTTTTTCATCCTAATCAGCAATGGTTTAACAGCAGATGAAAAATTAAACTCATTGCAGCTAGCTCTGGCAATACGTAATATCTCAGCAGAAATAGTGCTGTAAGACATCTTAGTAGGAATATTGCTTGCTTTGTAGGGCATTCTAGCAATATCAAAATTGAAGTTGTCTTGTTTGTCGTAGAGTTTAAGATCAAACTGATCATTGACGATTTTAATATTTAGGTCAAGAAAAGTTGCTTCTTCAAGTCCAGTGTTTTCTTTACTAAGCTCTAGTTCAAGTGGATAGATTTCTTTGATATTGTCCTCAGAAAGTATTATTGTCATTCAGAGCCATTAGGTTGTCAATAAATTGAAATATATTGGAAATTTTCCTCGCAGTAAATATGGTCTGTTTTCTTGAGATTGTTAATCCATTTATTTTCATAGAAATAGAGAAACAGATTCGCGAAAAATAGAGCAGGGTCCGGTCCCATTGGTAAAAAAATTATATCTTTGTCTACCAAGACCGAGCCAACAATTGAAGATTTACAATATCATTTTTTCTAATAGCTAACTTTCTTCTGAAATTTGTCATTTTTTCAAAAAAGTTTTTTCAGAAAATCAAAGTTTGAACTTGGCCTGCCCGATTTTTCGGTTACCTCAAAACATTACACGTTCCCTGTAGGTGCTGTCGGGAGATTGGGCACCTAATTTGTAGAGGCCTGAATTGCATCAATTAGTGAGCCCATATTTTTGTTTCATCCTGATTCAATCTTTTTTGGGACATTTTCCGAAAGTCTTGATGCTCTCAAGTGTTTTCTTCACTTGTGTGCAACAATTATAGTGGCTTTTACTTAAGTGAAAACTTCAGATTGCTGCACGTTTCACTGTACAGAGTGACCTAAATTGATCAATTTCATTTTCATTTTCTTTTCTTTTTTTGAATAACTGTTACAAAAGTGTTTAACTTTTGTTTTTAGTTAATCAAGAATCAAGGTATTTTTGGGAAATTCCCCAACGTACTCAGATTCACATATCTTGACATTGACTAACTTCAAATTCACAAAAAATGTGTTTTTCATCATTTACTGTCCTCTTTCATAATGTACCACACTTTAGCGAATCCCTTTTAGTAACAGTCCCTCTAAAAGCCATATTTTCTGTCCTTTTGAAGTAGAAAGGGTGAAAATAGTTTAATGTTAGAGGGCTTTTTAAAATATTTTTTACCCTTTTCACAGAAATCAGACCCTGTCCTAATTTTCTAGAATAGGCTGTGAGTCACTTTATTAAAATTATGGAAATCAGGAAACGTACTAATAAAAAGAGAACTTACCTTAACAAAAGAAGAATAGTTGAAGTGTTTTAAGATAATTATGTCTTCTTTTAAACAAAGAAATTAGAAACATATATAAGTGAAATTATGATTCCAATAGACAAGTAATATTGCAACACAAAGTTTTTTATACTGTATGTTTGTTTTGATTTTGATCATTTTGATGACAGCTTTAGCTGATTGAGTTATTACATATTTTCTTATCATACTAAAATAACAGTCTAATTTCAATGGTATGTAATTAGAAAAAACCAAGTCATTAAATCTCATATGATGTCATATGTAATGTATGATAATGACGTTTATAGTTTAGTTTCTTTTTCCCACTTTGTAAGTTTCCTAGTTTGGCTTGATTTTTATTTTTTTATGAACTGTATAGCCATATTCACTTGTTCAAATTCTTTTTTGTTTACGTTTTGGAATTATTTGTTTGTTTTTTCTTCTTAATGTTTTTTTCTTATTGTTATCTTCATATTACCTGACTTTTTTTAATTTCTAATAATATTTTTTTTGCTCTGAAAAGTCCTTCCTTTTCAGATAATTTCAAAATTTTTCTTTGATCTTTTCCTATAACATTTCTTTTTTTTCTAACAATTAAATTATCGTCACTTGATTTGGTGAATTTGTTGCCAACCTTGGTACAATCATATAGAATTGAACTTTTGGGATTAGTAGCTGAAAACTTTTTGCCATTTTTTTGAGATGGAATATTTGCTAAAAGTTTAGATATGATATAAAATCCGTAATTTTGTATTTTAAGCTTTTGCCTCATTTATTTAGTTCTTTTTAATGTGATAAACCAATTTTTAGGGATTTGATTGTTTCTCCTATTTTCTTCATGATTATATTTTTATATAGGAAATTAGGGATCTTCTTTGAGCACTTAATAAAGGTTTTGTTTGAGCTTGTGAAACTTTGGCACCAAAACCATAATGATTTTCTAACACTTAATTTGTGGTTATGCTTCATCTAAGACTTGGAAAGTGAAATGATTGTGTCTTTATTTCTTTTGTCTTTTTTTGTTCACTTTGTTTATGATTTTAGTAATCTAAACAGCTCGACAATCATGCCTTTTGTTTTAAAATTTGTTTCTTGTCTTTTTGTTTTGTTTATGATTTGTAAGATCATTATGTTTATTTCTCACTTTTTTGCTTTGTTTTTGACCTTAAAACTTTTTGTTATTTCAAACTCTTCAAGGTCTTTCAACTCATTTGCATAAATTTGTTAACTGTTTCACAACTGGGTATAAATTAAAATTAAAATTTTATAAATTTTCTGTAATAGTGTTCAAAATATAAAGGGAAATTGTAATGTCCAACATTTTAGGCTGGTGAAGAAGAAAAGAGACGTTAGGTTGCTAGATACCCTTCAAACATGTTGATAACATAAAATGATCGGTGTTAAAAGTTTATTTTTATATCTGAAATAAAATTCTCACAAAATTAATTGTCCTGACACTAATAATAATCTTTAATATCAAATTATTGCTTGGACCTTTGTGAGTTTGTAACCTTTAAAAAGATCCCAAGGCGAACATATAGGTTGGGTTCATATTAAAGAGGAGAAAAAAATGATGAACACCACTTTTTATTTCATCTCAGTCCAACATTTTGTTCTCAAGATATTTAAAATTTCTCAGGTTATAATAGTGCTTTCAAATAAAAAATTTTCATATAGATAGATAATTATTACAATTCTTCCGCAATAAAATTTTTTGTAAATGAGTTTCAGGTCACTAGTCCCAGGCCTATTTTGGAAATTATGTTGTCCTAGATTTCGAGTTTTTCAAAATATTTCTCAAAGTTATATTTCATTTTTAAAGTTCTTTGAAAGATTCCGAACTCAAAAAAAGAGTTCTTTTGTTGACAAACAGCTTTGTTGGATAAATATTGAGCCTGACTCTAAAACAAAAAGGGGCCTGGAACTAGTAAAATAAAAAAATTTTTCAAAAAATTCTTTCACAATTGAATTTCTCTAATGTGTACTACTTCTGTGTAAATTCTCATTCATGAAATTGTATTATAACCTGAGATATTTAACATTCAAGATTGGGGTATTTTTTCTATACACTTGATGACATCACAAATTTGTCAACTTTATAGGGAAATTCCTGAAGTGACAAATCTTTGAACTCAAATATCTCAAGAGCGAAAAGTCGGATTGAATTGAGATAAAGAGTGGTGTTCATCATTCTTTCTCCTCTTTCATATGAACCCAACTTATACTTTTACCTTAGAATCCCTTTAAGACAATGGTCGATATCTGACTGCAATTTTGACCACTGTATAATGTTATTAATTTTATCTTTGAGTTTTTTGTTTTGCGTTTTTTAATTAATTTTCATGGAAGTCATTCCATATTTTTTGCTGGAATAAATAAATTAATCACAAAATTCCAAACCTGCTATTGAAAGGTTATTGTCAGTTCAATTTTACCCAATAACTTCCATAATTTACTCAACTATTTCCTATTAACATAATTTTTGGAGAATGGCAACACTGGCAACAGTGAAACACTGTATTCATTTCTTTTAAATAATCATCTTACAGTAGCAGTCCTCTGAATCTGATTCTCTGGAGGTTGGCAAAATCAGGTTCGCATTGTTGTTTGCCATCCTGAATTCAGGGGGCTGCAGTAGTTATAGTTTTTAGGCTGTCAAAGAAAACTTTAAACTGATGCTCTTTTGAATAGACAACTTTGAATCAGAAGAAATGTTTATAATAATCTTTTTTTCTCTTCATTACTTTCTTTGAGTTGAAGGAATCACCCTCGTGTTAGCCCTATCTGAAGCAAGGGGTTCATTTTTTGCTCTCAAGCTCAAACTTTCTTAAATAACCGGCCTATGGTGATAGGTGTTAAGAGCTAAAATTTTCATTGATTTTTGAGAAAAAATTGATACCGTAAATCCTCTAACAAACGTCCAGTCTCTTTTAAACGCCTCCTCCAATAAATGCCCACTCTAAAACTTCGAAAATTAAATAAACGCCCAGTCTCCAATAAACACCCATCCTCTTGTAAATGCCAATCCTTCTACAGTCAGAAAGGGGCGCTATTAGAGTTTTCTCCTCAAGCATAAATATCATTGTTTGTTTTTAGCATGATTTGGCAATATTACGTCATAATATTTTATTTATGCAATTTTGTTATAACAAAATTTTCCTGGAGGCCAAAATAACCAAGTCTCAATTATTTTTATCTTTGTCTTTTTGCTCAAACCCCACTCTCTATTAAACGCCCCCCCCTCTCCAATAAACACCCACCCTGAAAGTTTGAGAATTAAATAAACGCCCAGGGTGTTTATTAGAGGATTTACGGTATTTCAATAGGGATTAGTAAATCAATGTCATTTAAATTTGTTATTTTTGTTTGAATTATGAAGTTTAATTTCAATTCCAAGGTCTTTAACTGATGAATTACTGTTGCTGAAACTCTGATACTCTTTAACTGATACTGAAAATCTGATTTGGGTTTTTGGAACCCAATTTTTGACTGAAAACATAGATTTTTAGCATGAATGCAAGGAATGATGACTTTTTTTTGACCACATAAACATGTCAAATAGTAGCATATAGGTTGGAGCTTTAATGGTTTCAGTTTGGTTAGTGTTGATTTTCAATAACCAAATTTATAAGTAATAAAGTAAAAAGCGGACAAAAATTGCCCGTCCCCCCAATTTTCAAAGGCACCTTGTACTGTTATAAAATAATTTAGCCTTTTCCTCTCTTGTTTTACAGCTACAGTAAAACCTGTATAAGACGGTCACTGTATGAGAGAGCCACCTGTCTAAGAAGGCCACTTTTTAACCCTTTGAGCTCTGTTCCCAGAGTAATCTGAGAACGAGGGTGGCTAGAGGCATAGCCCCTAGTCAGCCATAGTAAAACAGCCAACCTGCGCCATCTAGACCTAACGTAAAGGAAATTAAATGCTCTTTCCAATAAGAGCAAACCCAATCCCTAGGAAGCCTTAGTTCTGTAGATACAGCCTGTTTTATACAGAGTTTTAAGTGTCAGACATAGTTTTCGTCAAGTTTTTTTGGGACAAAAAGCATGTAAAAAGAGAAAATTAGGCAAGACAGAGAACAGGAACCAGTTCTCAGTTGTCATCTTGAACTCTTCTGGGCTTCGTATAGGCATCTACATTAAATTTGTCCAGGCACGACGTGTGTTACTTTTAATCATAAGGAAATATTTATCAGATTTATTTCTTGTTCTTGTTCTTTACTTTTTATGGATTTTTGGATCAATCAAATAATTTCGAAAATTTTTTTATTTGTCAGATTAGAGTCACTTGGGGGAAAATTATCAAAATTTGCAAACTTTGTTCTAAGACCAAATAGAAAAGAATTATAAAGAACAATTTTGTTACCATAAAATATCTGTTGAAGTTACTGGGAATTCAGAAGAAAGAAATTTTTGCAATCAGATTTGCCATTTCGTTAGATTAGAAAAAATGGGTGATGATTTTTTCCACTACTTTGGGGAAAAAAATTTGCAGTCAAGGGGGGGGGGGAAATCCACACCTCCTTTGTTTTCCAGTGAAAAGAAAATTTTCACCTTATTCTAATGAATTATGTACATATTGTAAAGGCTGCTTTTATTGAACTAAATGGTTTTGCTGAAAAATATCCTGCTCTAGTTCTTGTCTGGTAGGAAAGAATTGGATAACATATTTTTTCCTTTCACAGGTACAGATTCCCCCTACGGGGGAAAAATCCTCATATGCTTTTCCTTGACTAGCTGACAACAAATAGAAGGGTTATTACTTCCCATGTTGCTTATTTTGATATAAAAGAATATAAATAGTAAGGCTGTTAATCACAAACGAATTTGAAAAACATTTTTTTAAACAAGTGAGGATTTTTTACCCCACACACCGATTAGCTATAGGGAAAAAAGTCCACACCCCTCCTATTCAAATTATCTCGGATCACATCGGATATTGGCTCTTTAAGGTTTCAATTTAAGGCAGCTATAGGTTTTCATATTCAGTTGTAGTGTGATAAAAGGTATTTTGGTATTGCATTATCTGAAAGTAGTATTTTATAATACCAGGTTTGATATAATTATCTCTTTGTTCAATTGTAAATATGTTTCAATATGTTAGAATTATGTTAAAGTGAGTGAGAAGATGTGAAACTTATCCTTAGCCATAGCCTCAAACTTAGTGGCATACAGTGTGTAATCGATGGAAATATGGGGCCGTAGTGGAGCCTCTTCCCAAATGACATTACATCATTTTTTTCCGAATTAAATTAGATAAGTCCTTTTACATCACTGCTTTTGAGACGTCACAAATGAAAAAGGCAAAAAGAAAATGATAATAATTTTAGGCTGATCACATTTTTCTTTTGGCTATTATTTTTGTATTAAAAGCTTTATGAAAGTAGAAAATAATTATTAATAAAATTTGCACTTGATTTATTGAATTTCCCAAATGAGAAGATAGCAGCCCCAGTTTAGAAATCCTGAATTACACCATGGAAAAATAAATTGTATAAAATTTACTTCACTCTAATTTTCTCAAAACTTCAAGAAAATGAATTCATCATGTAAGAACAAGCAGCAAATAAAAAGCTTCATAAAGTAGTTCACTTACATTAATTGTATCAAGCTTTTGAAATATCATACCTTACATTAGTTATTCCAAGCTTGCATTCACATGTTGGTTAACTCTTAAAATTAAACTTAAGAACTGCTTGAAATTACTTTCAATGTTTTTTGATTAAAAATACCAATTCTATGTCATAAAGAACAAAAAATTTTTACATGTGAGGATCAAATTCCAAATGACTTCCAGTCTTTTTTATTTTATCAATTTGCATCCACATTCTAGATACATTGTATTCTTGCATATCCATAATTTTAAAAAGTAAAAAATCTTTCACCATTATACAAGGCCAATATATTACCATATTGATATGAAGTTTCTCCCTTACCCACTTCTCCCTGGGTTTTTTCCCTGGAATTCTTTGATAAAATTCTTTGATTTATTTATTTATCACTCCCTACTTTTTTTATCTGAGATTTTTCTGTTTGTAAATTTTTTTTTTTATAATTTTAAGAGAAAATGCACAAAACTGGAGACCCTCAGTGTGTAAACCAGGGTTTGAAAAAGTTCAGCGATTTAGGGATAGCATTGGAAAATTCTTTATGTCTTAACCGAAAAATAAGACCCTAGTTTACACCCTGACCCTATATTAAGCCAATACTTTCCCCATATTTTTCCCAATACTTTCTTCTTTATCCTTTCACTATTCTCAACGCTATACATCACTATCGATGCTTTACTACGTATTTGAAGTCTGGTTCAAGGCAGCCCCTGTGGATATCGATTGTAATAGAGAAATATGAATTAATTTATTTTTGTGTTTGGGCCATTATATTTGCTTTTTTGATTTTTTCATGCAAATATTTGTTCTTAAATTTGTTTGTTGGTTTTTATTTATTCTCATTTTGCCATTATGTTTTTTATATTATTCTATTACACTTTTTATTACTCTGATACTTATGAAAGAGATTGGAAGGTATTTATATAATTCTATTCATCAGTAGTATATATACTGATATGTCCCTCAGACAAGAGTGATTTTAATAAATGTTTTTTCAATTAAATATTTCCTGCTTCCTTTACAAGTTACACAGATTCTCAGAGATAAACTTTTGTAAAGTGGAAATCATTTCTTATTTTCTTGTAATAAGCTTTCAATATAATTTTAAGTTAAAAAATATATTTCAGTTGTTTGTTTTTATGGCTTTAAGTGAAATGTATAGCTATAAAATTTAAAATAAATTATTGAGACTCTTGCCAATTTTTTTGATTGTTTGTTAAAGGTAAAGTTTACTGAATAGGTTTTATTAGTGACTCGTTAAAAGTTAATTTGATCAGCAGCCTTGTGTTCGGTTTTGTGTGTGGCTTTATCAGTGGATAAAGATATGATAAATTTTGTTTTCTATTGAAAGAGATTATAAACTGAAGTGTGAAGTATATATTTTACTCAAACTTCATTTTTAAAAGTATTTTTGCTATGTTTAGCTTTCTTGCCTTAAATTTGACATAATACCTATATTTTTTGACCTTAGAATCTTAATGTCTTGATAGGGGAAATATGTTTATGGGTCAATACGTATTCTGTTTGTTAACTGGCATTATTATCATTGTTGAACATCATTTTTCAATGGTTATAGGCTTTATTAAGTGGTTTTACAATCCATGGTTTTGATTTTTGAGTATTTGTGTGTTGCACACTTTAGACATGGTATAAGAAGTTTTCTTTTTGAATTATTCTTTATTCAAATATAATTTGTGTAAAAGTGAAGAATATTGAAGGGACATCAACAGCAACGCCCTTTTATACAGTCATACCTGCCTATGAATATCAGCCAAGGGATCAGAAAAAAAGGCTATTTTTGACATGTGCACTCTATAGGCAGCAGGGTTTAAATAAGAATGTCATTTTTGGTAGTCAAACTTCTTCAAAAGTAAAAAGTTTGAAAGTAAATGTTGACATTAAAGTTTGATCCTTCAAAACAAATCTTAAGTGATTAATTGCAATTCCTTGGTGGTCCTTGACCATTGACCGCCAGTTTTTTTAAGCTCTGAGACAGGTTAATTTGGTTCATCGATCAAGGTAGATACCTTTCCAGCATATAAGGCAGGTAGGTGTTATAGAAAGAGTTTATTGCACAATGTATAGTTTCCTTTGTACAAAAAAGCAAGACACTTTCAGAGGTAGTTTCACTTAAGGCTTTTTAATTATATTTTTTCCTTTGCTTCTTAGTAGATATAAAAATTATGAGCTATTAGTTCCCCATCAAAACTTCGATCTGAAGTTATTTTGGTTTCTATGAGTATATCCTTGAACTAGTCATACATAAGTAGGTGACTTTGATGCTTATTGTCCGTGAGTTTCATCCCTATGTAACAATCTACTTAGATAAAATCGTATAATTCAGTTATTTTTTATGACATTGACGTCTATAAAGAAACCACAAAATAGCAAAATAAACTGTTGCAATAATATTCCTATTACGTCTTTATTTTATTTTTTATGATTATATGAAGAGAAAAAAAAACTTATTGTTACTACTTCATGCATTCCACATAAAAATTGTTGTCAGTAGCTTGTCATATATAGTTGCGTTATGGAAAGCACTTTGATAGAAAATGCTTGTCAGTGATCTAGGCTCAATATTCAAATTTATGTAGAATATCTTAAAGGATTTTTCCATTTTAATTGTCATATGACGTTTAAGTAATGAAACTAAGGCACTCTGTATTACTTCCTTTTCACTTGCTAAGTTATTTATTAGGGAAAACATCATCTTAATTCGTATTAATCGTGCAAGTGATTAAATTTGATGTTTTTTGGCCAGACACATTTTAGTTTCGAATTTATTAGTTAACATTTTTGACAAAATTCATCGTCAAGTTTCTGTAGATTTATAGTGTGAATGTTTTTTCAGATCTCCTAATAAGTCAGTTTTTATAGAATTTGTGTGTGTATTACCGTACTCTAATCAAATAGTTTCATAGAGT
>JANSTP010113564.1:0-12995 GCA_025330745.1 Cladonema radiatum | reverse complement strand
AATGAAGTTAATGAAGTAATGCCACTTTTGTTTTTAATATTGAAGATAAACAATAACAAGAATGTTGTAATATTTTATAAGTCATAAATCATGTCTATGATGCCATTTTTCAAAGTCAAATAGCAAGCCAATGAACGAAAAAGAAATCCTATTTACTGTTTCAAGATATTTATCCATAAATCTTTCAAAACCATAAAGCAAGCAATATAAAAGTCAAGATAACCTAGCTGATTGCATTTTATGTCTTGAATAAAGCAAAAATATGGGAAAAAGCATTTTAACCCTATTTGTCATGGGGGGGGGGATAAAACCTGTTATTTTAATATTGCCTTGACTTTAAATTCTAATAATTTTGCAACATTTTAGTGGGGGTTTGGGAAGAGTTTGAGCCCCCAGGGAGTAACAGCATTCGAGTTGTCGCTGACATTTTTACCAAAAAATAGCCATTTTTGACCCCCTCAAAAATTTATTTTTTTTAAATAGGACATTACCGACCTTTTTGAAAATTTTTATTTAGAAAGTAGTATAAAATAAACATTCAGACCAAATTTCAGGTCTAGAGCATGCTCCAATAAGAATTTACAGTCATTTTTGTAACACCACCCCCGAAACCTAAAAAATCGTCTTTTTTCGCTTACCATGTCAAATGATGACGTCATCTGTAATGTGATGACGTCAGCATAAATTTGAGGGCATGATTTTGTATATATAAGATTGCTCTATTTGTGTGCGTAGGTTGATTACTCAAGGATTTTTGGTTCGTGAGAAAACGAGGGGGGGTGGTGTTACCATGCCATACAGGTCGAAAATAGCCTGTGACAAATAGGGTTAACCAATAACTTTGATGATTGCAGAAACGACTAGAAATAAGGGTTAAAAAAGCTCTGATGTCTAGACGATTGCTCTTTCAAAGTCTTAAACGATGCAAATGGATAAAAAAAGCGATATAGAAGTTTAGATAATGTTTTTAATTGGACTTTTAATGCCGTAAATGAATCAAAACGACCACAAAAAGCATTCAGAAAGTCAAGACAATCTTGTCGTTTTTGTTCTTTAATAGCCTTAAACAAGTTAAATAGTCAAAAAATAAGCATTATGAAAGTCTAGATAACCTTTCAAATTTCACTTTTGAAGATTTCAACAAAACATTTAGACCACAAAAAAGTGTTATGAAAGTCAAGATAGCCTTCAAGCTAATATTGAATGAATAAGGGTTATAAGAATAGTAGCAGCGTTGCCAAATAGGCTTTCAAAGCCATAAAGAAAGCAAATAGAACAGAAGAAAGCGTTAGAAAAGTCTTGATATCTAGCCAATTGTACTTTCAAAGCCTTAATGAAGCTAATAGAGGAGAAAAAGCATTATAAGACTCAGGATAGCCTTGGAATTAGGTTTTTGAGACCATAATTGAAGTAAGTAGATCAGAAAAAAGATTTATAAAAGTCAAGATAACCTTGTGAATGGGAACTCTCAGCCATCAGTGAAGGAAATAGATGAGAAATAAGGGTTAGAAAAGTCCTGATAATCTAGCAGAATATAGTGCATTGTTAAGGCCTTATATAAAGCGAAAAAAGGAGAAAAAATTGTGAATAGGTAGGTAGGTTTATTTTGTTACCACTACGTACAAAATTAAAACAAAGCAGAAAATAAATAAATACAAAAGTATAAAGGTTAAAAAATGTCAATATTGTAAATAAGAACAAGAGGTGTGGTAACAGGGATGACCCAAAACAAAGGTAAAGCCTGATTTCCATTGTGGTCCCTAAAGCAAATGTAAAGTGAAAATAAAAACGTATAATGAAAAATAATAATACAGTTGAACCTGTCTTCCCAACCACCTCTATAAGGCACTATACCTCACCTGGCTAAGAAGGCCACTTTGAATTCCCCCAATCAATTTTTCATACAAATGGCCCTGTATTAGGTAGCCTCCTGTCCAACCCAGCCAGTGGCCAGTTTTCTCAGACCCAAAAGTAGAAAAACCTGTTATAAGCCAGCCAATTTTTCAAAAAATTGCCTGTTTATCGATGCAAAATATTAAAATCTCAATAAAAAATTTAATTTTTTTCAAATGACTAATTCTAATTCTAGCAAAAAATACTCATCAAAAACCTTTAAAATGCTGAAAATGCTTAAAAAAACTTCGTACTAGTTTAAGATTGCTAATTCCAGAAGGCTTCTAAAAGGCAGGCATATTCTTTTGTTCCCCTGAGTGGCCGCCTTACACAGGTTTCACTGTAATGATAATGAAAATAATAAAATAACAACAATAATAATAAATATACAGGGTGTCCCAAAAAATGTATACACATTAAAAATAATTGTAAACCAGGTATTTAATTAGAATTTTAAAAATATGAATGGTGAAAATATTTACAAGTATCATTTTTTTGTTTTCTCATTGCATTTTGACTATATTTTTGGACAATTGCAAATTGTTGATAAGTTAACTTTTTTTTTTTTTTTTTTTTCAGATTCAACCCCTGAACCCTATTAGACCCGGGGGGGATTCTGCCCACCTTGGTAGTTTTTCTAATATAACTCAGGAACTAAAAAATCTTTTGCCAGGAAACTTTGTGATTTTATAGAAAATTTATCTAGGAACATTTTCATTTAAAAAAAATGTGGCGAGCACGACCTTTCTTGCCTTGGCAACGCCCAAATGAGGGCTGGGTACGTCATTTTTCATGTTCATTTTCTGGCCAAATGGAAATTTCGGGCCCAAACTTCATATAACTCTCCTGATGATCTCATGTTTTAATGGCAAAATGGTGAAAATCACATTAAAAAACATTTCTTAGTTCAGTTTTTATTGCATCTCAAAATATGACCTCAAAATGACCAATTTTTGACCACACGTCGGTGAAAAAACAATGACATCATTTTTTGTTGATGCCATAGGATCCATTTGGCACCAAAGTGCTCAAAATAGGTTTTTCTATTACTGTATAAAGTTCATCACCTAAAATGTGTATACGTTTTTTTGGGACACCCTGTATATATATAAAAAAGTTATCTAACATAAAAATCAGCCTCTCTTTCATCCAACTTTTTTGAAAAAATTAATCTAAATAGGATGCTTAACAGTGTTAAGATTGGAACTTGTATAAGTAATTATGACCTTACTGATTCCATTTCAAAAGCCTTAAACAAACCCATTTGACCAAAAATAAGTGCTATAGAAGTCATGGTAAGCTAGCCAATGGCACTTCCAAAGCCTTTTTTGGCTATATGAAAAAGTTTTGAAGTTTTGAAGAATATTTTTGAAGTTTGTTTGTAAAAAAATTTTATTGGCAAAAGCCTGTGACAATAGTACATTAAAAAATGTTTTTTCTTCTTGATCGTCTGAACTTTATTCATTTAATGGAACTTTATTCATTAATTGATTGAATCACAATTTTTTAGTTTTTACTGGTCTAGTTGATACTAGGTTTGCCAAGTCTTGACTTTTCACATGTGAGTAGAGATTCAGGTGTGGAAGAAAAAGTCAACCAGGCTTTATGGGGACATATATTCTCTTCATTGCGCCAAGGATCTGTATTAAAGGAACCTTGCTTGTAAAAGTCCAAAAATCTTGATGTTTGTATGCTTGAAATGTTTTTAGTAAACCGTTTGTAGCATATCAAAAGTTGTTCGGGTGTGAATTTGTATTTCTAAAAGATCCCCCTTTTCCTATTAAAAGACACAAACTTGTTTTGGAGAAGAGCAAATATTGAAAACCTTACTAAACCCTTTTTTCAACTATTTTCTTTATCATAATAAACACTTGCCTAAAACTTGAACAAGACCATTATAGCAAGACAAGTAAGAATCGGAAACTCGTCGACCGCTTATTGTAAACAATTCAAATACATGTAATTGCATTCTACAGAGTGCAATCAGCGTTTTAATTGCACTTTTATATTGCTTTCTTAGAACTTAATTTTCCTGAGTTGATGCAATAATCTATCTGCTGTTTACAAAAATATGATATTTTTTTTGTAGAAAATAAAGATTCTGTTTAAATTTTAGAGGAACGTGAAGAAAAAAAGTTGATCAATAGTTCATCTGATCATGAATGGGAAGGTTTTGAAGCATTTTCAAATAGCAGTGATTCTGAGGTTGCTATTGATATTTACCATTAGGTATTTGCAGTCATTTTGAAGATGGTATTACTCCCTCATTATATTTTTTTTCAGCCACTAAACATTTCAAACCCTAACAATCCAAATATGGAATCTGGGGGATGTGAAGTCAAGGGATATACTAATGAGAACACATCCTTTCAAATATCTTCATTTGATAAAAAATTGCACGTCAATCAGGCTAATGAGGGATGGAACTGGGAAGAAAGCACTCCCAATCTTGATGAATGCAGTGAAAGTAATAGTTATGTGGATAATATTCCTGAAAGAAAGACTTTAAATAATATTGATGCTTGTCTGATGATTTCAACAGAATCTCCAACAGGTCAAGATAATGAAAAACCAGGACAGAAGTTAAAAGGAAAAGGACTGAGTCTGTCACATTGTGATAAAGTGAAAGCGGAACATTTTGAAAGAAGCGATGTAAAAAAGAAGACAAGAGAACTGGGTAATGAGTTTGACATTGTAATTAGTGCACAAGCAAGGAGTGAACCTGACTACTTTGCAGATATGTTACCAAGTGTTGAAAAAACAAAACATATAGAAACAACAAAATCGGTTATCAGTTCAAAATTTGAAGCTTTATCACCCACTGAGGTAACTTTTCTGATAAATTTTAATTATCAATCCATCGTTATTATTCATTGTTGGTATTTATGTCAAAGGTGCTATTTATTCTTTAAATAATTTTTATTATATCACATCAAAATCTTTTAAAGTTTTTTTCTTTCTGCTATTGGGAAGTTCAGCTTCACAGTTTTACTTTAAACTTCATCATCAATTTGTTTTCATTTCACTTTCATTTTGTTTGAGATGTCTTGCGAATAAACAAGAAAATGTAATGAATAACTTTGCTTTAGGTTGGTGGTGAGGGATGGAATGTCGAAGAAGATGGATGGAATGACTTTTGATATGTTTGAGCAAAGCTCAGTTTATACGATGACTAACCCTGAATAGCTTTTTTGCAATGTTATGAAAAGAAACAAGGATTGCGACCTGTTTAATCAATACTGTTTCTACAGCCTTTTAGCTTCTAACAATGGTTGCTTTATGTAATCAAGAGAATGTTTATTTATTCAAATAATTTTTATATTTGGCCAAATAATGTTCTTTTGATACTGGTGTTATTTCGAATGTATTTTGTGAATTTAACCCTATTCAGGTTGGGGAGTGGGGTGTTTTTGGCTGGGGCTGCCACTTTACTATATTATTGCTGATTTTTCGCAAACAGAAAAGTTAATAAAAAGAAAGTCGGTGACTTTTCCTAAAATTTATGTAGGAACATTTTGTTCAAAAAGCTTTTTTCATTTCAATTTGATTTGAGTTTAAAGGTTTTGAGACTATTTTCTTTATTTGTGGGTACTAGTCAGTATTAGAGAAATTATCATCCAGTCCAGCTAAGATTAAGAATAGTTATTGATATCAAAGTTTTTTATACTTCGTGCCCTTTTATAAACACTTTTCTGCAATATTTTCAAATTTTTATTGGGTATTTTGAGGGAAATCAATTTGAAGATGCTTATCTTAGATGTCTGTTGTTAGTAACAAAGAGTTAAATTTTTCTTTTTTATATTTGTTTATAAATATCGTTTGCCATTTTTCATCAGCAATTTTTTGGCTGTCTAGTGACAAAAGGGAATGTACATATTATAGCAATTATTTTTTATAATTTTGATTTTTATTCCGACAGTTGTATTGTCTTTTCTTATCAAAATACACTAATTATATGAAGAAAAATATATTTACATTGCAAATTGTATGAAAACGTAAAATTTCATTTTTAAATTACAATTTTTTGTACATTGTCATATATTAAGAGTAATCTGCTTAATCATTTTGGATATCCTGCTATTATAATTTGACAAAGTGAGTTTTTCTTGATCGTAATGCAGAACTTTACCAGCAACTGTATTTCAATTAACTTGTGATGACTTTTGACAAAATGCTTGAACTGACTCAATAATATTAAGCCTATATTACATGTTTGCGAGGGAAATACCGGAGAATATTGACCGACGTCAAGTATAGCCCGAGCTTAGGAGGGCAATACGAAACGGAGGTCAATATTCGAAGGTATTTCACGAAACAAACATGTAATATATGGATTATTACCCGTCAAAGACTTGATCATTGTTTTTCCTAAACTCAGAGACTTTTATTTGTTTTGTTTTAATCATTCGATCTTAGAAACACAAGAATTCATGAAGGAAAACTTTTGAACGTGAAGTATTTCGCATGATGTCATTGCATTGAATTTGTTTATTTTTTTCGTTGTTGTGCAAAAAAAGTTGACGTAACCAATAGCAGCAGGCAAATACCGCTCTGTAATCTTAAACCAATCAAAATGCCGACATTTTTTATACAGAAAATTGGCCCGCTTAAACGGGTAATAACGCTGGGTATCATCATTTTGGATGTTAATTCAAGATAATATCATTTAGCACTTATCTTCAGGACATTTGGATTGGTATTAGACCATGAAATTCATTTTTTTAATGTTGTGTGTTTCTGGGCCTTTCATATTTCTGTTTTGGTTTTGTTGAGGTAAGTTTTTTATTCTATGCATCATGGAACAACTGAGAGTCAACATATTTTTTCCACATGGTGGCACAATCTGTGATATCTGATCTGTGCCTCTTATTTTCTTGCTTGACAATGGATTTGAAGGTTAAAGTAACAAAGTTGTGAAGACCTCTGTATCAATAATTCACCTTAATTTTTTGCTTTTGCAGCCAATATGAAAAAAATATCAAGATATCTTGTTTTCGAGAAGTGTATTTGTTTAAATGAAAAAAATGAATCTTTATATTCTTATCTTTTGAAAACAACAAGTACAATTACTGGTATCCTGTTTGAATAGAAAAAACAATTCAATTTTGTAATCAAAAAAATATATTCAATACTCTAAGTTTTTAGTGTATGAAAGTTAGGAGAAGTCTTGCCAATGTTGTTGTCAGGCTTTTGACTAAAAAATTATTGTAAGTTTTTTTTCAAAAAACTTCTTTCATTTGATTATTATATTTGCATTTTTTTCAACTGAAGTGGAAAACTTCAACTGAACATTCCTTCACTGTTGCAATGAAGCATAATGATTTTCTTTTTTTTTTCTGTTTTTTTTTTTTCCCCCGTTTTTTATTTGAAGAAATAAATAAAATTAAATCATGGTTTCAAAGAGTTTTCCTCAGTTACTTGAGCAGCTGCGGCTAAGCAAAGACACGTCAGAGATCATAAAGACACAGAAGATTACGTAAGTTCTTATTAAATTGTTAGAATTATTACAATCTATTCTAGATGTGAAGTGATCGGCTTACATTGTTATTATTACATGGTTTTATCAAAAGAATTACTAGAAGAGCAGTTAGTAGCACATAAACTTGCATGCTGTTTCAACATGTTGGCTTATACAATGGTTTGATGACTTTCCATTTGAAAGGCTCTTTGAGATGAGATGGAACTTGGAGTAAATTTGAAATGCCACCATTTCTCTTAAATCAAATATGGCCCTCAATTATGACCCCTTTAGTTGACTATGCAAGCTATGTCTGATGTCTAATGCAAGCTATCATTATTTTCAAGTTTCAAGACAATTGAACCAAGAAAAAAAGTTCTTGTCATGGCCCTAATTAAATGGGATTCTTGAGACATTACTGCAAAGATTGTTTATGTTTTTTTGATTTTTTCAAAAATTAGGAAGTTTTAGAGCAGGAGCAGGGGGAGTGGTATTTTGTAGAAAATTCAAATAAACAACAAGATGCTTACTTATAATATAGTTTTTTTAATACCCATAAAACTACTCATGTGTGTTTAAAGATGCAGTATATTGATTTTCGTCTATTTGAAAGTAATATCAGCCTCCCTTATAAAGATGGCATTATCCAATCCCCCGGAATATAAATTTTACGGTTGGGTCGACTTTACTACAGCTTTGATGCCATATTGATGTTAATTTGATGTTCTTTATATAACAAGAGTCCTTATGTAAAAGCAATTTAGCAAATTAAGTTTTCAAATTTGATAACATTCAGGATTTTTGTAGAATGATTTATGTCACCACTAAAGAGTGAAATCCACTTGGATAACAATGATGCCACCAGCTGTAGATTTTGGTTGATTCCAAAAAATGTTGCAGGGCAATGATTTTCATAAGGTTAAAAAGAAAGAAAAAAGCATACAATGTTTTCGCTTTTACCATGATCCAGGAATGAAAAAACTCTATTTTTTTCAAAAAGTTATGTTTGACATCATTACTTCCCAAAAATATAAACTCTAGAAAAGATTTTTCAAGGAGGAGTGAAGGTGGGATATGTTCAGTAGAGTGAATAAGGCTATATCAAGCAAGAGGAAAGGGAAAGTAATCACCATTCTTCCCCAAAATAAGACTGTTAATTAACTTACTTTAGCATAAATCGTTATGAAGAAACAAATGAAATGCTGCGTCAATTTAATGAACTTTCCGAACTGCGTCACAAAGAATTGATTCAGAAGTACTCTGACCATGTTAGAACGCTAGTAGCCATGAAAAAAGATCTTGATAGTTGTCACAAGAGAATCAGGTAAGACTATTCAAAGTCTATGGTACTGCTCTTGCTTGTTTATTTAAACTGAATTTTCCTTACTCTCCTTTTCAGAGATATTTCTCTGTAGAATAATAATAAGCGTTATTAAAATTATTTCATTAAGATTGCTGAGAGAAGGGATGATAATATGAGACATTTTTTCACTACATTCATTTTAAACTCCATAGCAATATGGTATATCTGTACAGATTAGCAAATATATTTGGCATGCAATTTTATAAGTTTATTATAAGATGAAAAACCTAAATTATTTGTGTGACTTTGTTTTCCAAAAGTCTATATTTTTTCAGTTCATTATAATTTTCATAAGGTTACAGACAGTTAAAAAAACATTAAAAATTTGAATTTCTGATTTTTATTATGTCTGAATAGAGCCAGAAATTTTCTTTCCATAGAAAATCTTATTTTTTTACTTTTGTATCTATACAGCTAATTTTGGGGGTGATTTACCAAAAATTCTTAGTATCACTTGAAAAATATAATTCCTGTTCCTATGACAACAGTTTTTTTCATTGAAGCTTTTAGCACTCCATCACAGAAGTTATTAATTCAAAGAAAAAAAATAATTCCTATTCATTATAAAGAGCATGTGTTGCTTATGTACACATTAATAAAAACACCTTTGATGGAGATCATTTCTATTAATTTGTAACAGAATGAAAAACATCTTTAAGTTTGAAAAGCCTTTTATTAAAAAAAATGAATTTAGATTTTTTCAGTAAAAAACTTTTAATCGCTCGTATCTCAGAACAATTTTTTCAGCCATTTTCAGACTTAAATTCCCTCGCTCAGACGGCATACGCTTCGGTTGGTATTGAATCTAACTCTGTTTGAAAGAAAAATCACTTGTCTATTGAAGTGTACGGCATTTTTTAAAATTAAGTCATCAAAATTAAGATATCAGCATTTAAAACTGTGATGTCAGACTGTTTTAAAGACGCTTCATAGCATTTCTGGGCTCATGAATCTTTAAATAAAAATTTGAGGCACACTTCAATGCATATATGCATGATGAAAACACCCAAAAAGTTTCGACGAAAAAATGTGATTACAGGTTTCCAGGTTTAACCCCTTACGTGATACCTTACAAAAGCAAAGTTGATACCTTTTTTTGCGGTGTTTTTGGAAAAAACAAAATATCTTGAGATTTTCAACAACGCCCTTGTTTCTTAATAATGCAATGCAATTATATTCACTACATATATATAAGTAAAACTGTCTAAAAACTTTGTTTTTTTTTGTCATTTTCGAACTCATGCTCTCCATGAAAAACCCCTAAAATAACTGAAGAATCTCCATGTCTTAAGTTCTCAATCTTTGGCTTTCATTTCTGACATTTTCATAATGGTAACCATTACGAAACCGTGGGTTTTTTCAGAGCGAGGCTCCGGTTGGGTGATCTGGCTAAAACTAAGTCCATAGAGGAGTTCTTTTGGCGCGACACATGCTTGTTTAAAAATTGAATCTAAAAACGTAATGTTATGTCAGTATCAAAATCTGCAAGTCGGGTGCGAATGTAATATTACGGTGGGAACGCTTAAGGGGCTAAATACACCTTGGGGTTTTATGATTAAGTAAAAGGAGATGAGAACTGCTTTTCATTTAGCCTCTTTCTTTTTCCTTATAGAAATAATTTGATTTATTTTGTTTTGGAAGATTTTCAACATAAGAACATTTGATATTATTTCAAAAAATATTTTGAGAATTGATATTGACAAAAAATAAGAAATCCCCTGGGAATAGTGCACTAAAATTTGTGATTGATTATTGAAATCTTTGTGAAAGATTTGTACTTGATTCTCAGCTCACTAAGAGAAATCCTTTCTCCCATTTCTTGAAAAACTGTCATCAAAATCAAAAAGTGCTTGAAAAATTAGATCCATACTTATGTGTCTAACATTCACAGTGTCCATCTTTCAGGAGAACAGCCTTCATGTTCCGTGAGTGCCCTTTTTATTGGAGTTTAATTTTCTGTTTTTTTATAATCATTAACCTTACTGTGCATAAGTTCAGATTTACTCCAATAATGGGCTTTTAGAGAGGGAATAGCAGATTAAGATTGAACATAAAGCCTGAAAATCTGAGTAAATCCCTGCTGATTAGGTAATAACATTGAATTTGTAAAAACAAGCTTCCAAAACAAGATTGACGCTCTTTTGATTAGCAAAACAAATTTAGATGTTTCATTTCCTTATGCATAGTTTTTCATTGAGAGATATAGGGCACATATTTGCCTCGATAGAAATATGATCGTGTGAGGAAGCATTTTGTACGTTAGAGAAGATATTATTGGGTATCTAATTTGCACAGAGAAACCACCTATTGAATGTTTTTGGGTAGAAATTCATTTGGTTTAAGCAAAAGTGGCTTCTATGTGCATCATATAATCCTAATATAAAAGATATAAAAGTCACCTTACATCTTTTTCTATGACTCTCAATAAGTTTTCACCGCAATATGAGCGTTTATCGTTCTAATCGTTTTCAATGCTGAGGTAGAACTATTTAGAAAATTATTACATCCTTTTTTCAATGAGTGCATTTCAATAAGCAAATTTCAAGATATGCTGTAAATAGCAGATGTTACTCCATTGTTTAAAAATGAACAAACTTTTCAAGGGAAAATTATTGCCTCATTAGCGTTCTTTCAAATGTTTTAAAGCTCTTGGAGAAATGTCTCTTTGTGCAAATTAGCAAGCATTTCTGTAACATCTCTAAATTTTAATATGGTTTTAGAAAGGGGTATGATGCACAACACTGGCTTATGGTCATGTTATAATATATTTTTGACACTGCATATATAGTATGAAGGAGCTTCACCTCCAAACATAGATGATGTTATCGAAAAGTGAATAAAATTCAGGAATTATAAATTAGACAATTAACGGACAAAAGAATCAAAAATGAAAATAATTCTTTCGTGATTAAATGATGGTGTTAAAATGCATGTTCAAAAAGAGGTAAAAATTAAGCTATATATCAATAGCATTTTATGACGAACGCGAAAAATTCTCGAAACCTAAGTAAATGCAACAAAATTGGTAACAGACAAAAAGATTGGTGCAACAGATGTATGTGCATACGTATCGATGTCTATATGAATAGGTTTGTGATGTCAAAGAACAAAAAGACGAAAGAAAATAAATATACAAAAAACTTTTTTCATAAGAACTGCATGTGTATTGTTCTCACTGTGAAAAATATCTGCCACCTATTTTCCACAACAGCACACCATGTCTGCATCCATGTTACAGTGCTATAGATGTAAAAACTCAATACAATACATAGACAAGGAAAACATCGACAACAGAAACATTAAAAACACAAATATTTTATTGGCCACATTGATATATATATCATTATCTGAACTGAATCAAATACCAAACTGGCTGAAGGGCATTATCACCAGTATCCTGATCAGGTGTTCCTGACGAGTAAGCATCACCTGCCCCATCAATGGCAGCCATCAGATTCAAATGATATATATAGAAGGACAGACATACAATGTTTTATACAGAAACACTAACATTCCAACATATATTGCAAATTATAAAATTAAACATAAATAAACGTGACACAAACACTAGCACACACAAATGTTTACAGATTAACAAATTAGTCAGGAAGACCTCGATGTTAAAAAATGAATGAAAAGGAAGATGCTTAATGCATAGATTTACTACTTTAATCAGAGAAACTTTCAGGGAGAAACATTTGCAAGTAAAACAATTCACAAAACTTTTTGGATAAACTTCGGCGAATGAAAAATTCTTAACAATAACAACCAATGATTTTTATTGAAATAGTAATGATAAATAACAAAAACGTTTAATAAATGTAAATTCAAAAATAAGTAATAAGCGAGATAACCTTTTAGGAATTGCTGTTTTTGGAATAGATCATGAGTCTAACTTTTGCAAAAAAATTGCATAATTTGCAAAAGTTTCTTTTACTAAAGTATATGGCCTAAGGAAAGATGTAAATCAGAACTTACTGATGTTAAACATTCAATAAAGCAACATCATAAGAAGCCTGAATGAAATCATGAATAATGAACTTATCATGCGCAGACAGAGAATCGAACCACAAGCGCATTGGTGAGAACTAACAGTGCTAACCACTACACCACGGAAATGTAAATTAAAATAATCAGATGAGCTAAATTGTTTTTCAATAAAAACTGTCCTTACTAAAAGTCTTTGAACAAAAACAAAGAGGGCAATATAAAAAACTATGTATTTAATGCCAAATATTATCAATTGATTAAACATATTAACAAGAATTGCTGTTAAAAAAC
>JANSTP010113453.1:0-12996 GCA_025330745.1 Cladonema radiatum | reverse complement strand
TAAAACAAGGTTAAGGCAAATGTCGCTTCACAAAATCTTTTTCTTGAAAATCACCAGCGAAAAACATGATACGTACTTCAATTAAAACTGCCACTCCAAGAACATGATGGAAAAGTTTGTTCTGTTGATAATGTAGATACAATGCAACCGATATCAACACTCCGCAGTGTACAAGTATCAAGCCACATGAAAATAATAACGAACGTCTAAAGAGATAAATGATATGTAAATGAAATCAAATCTATCAATATTTAATCGTGGTGGGGGTTTAAAAGTAAAACTGAAACTGGAGTTTAGACTTTTTGTGTTAAAGGGAGTGACCATCCAAAGATTTTACTCAAATTTCTAATATTGGTTCAATCTTCCTAAAGTAGATGCCAGAATTTATAAGAAACTTTACTAAGGGGATGTTACCAGATTAGGCACAAAGTATCTACACCTTGATAAGTTGCTACACTGTTGCTACAACGTTGTTTTTAAGGAACTCAGATGCAAGCTTCAAAATAAATATTCTATTTCTTATATACAAATACGTGTACCACAAATAACGGAATTAGCGCCCCCTGCCTAATATGTACTACTACTCCTGCCTAAATAAGCGTCCCGGAATAACAGGATTTTTTAATAACTGCTCCCTAGAACTAAAAGGTGGAGGTTAATTTGTCATAAGGTATTTAGACGGAGCGGTTCTTTGAAACTAGCGAAAAACAATATAGATATTAGGGACAGTTATTATTGATATAATTAAAAACCAAAAATATTTATTGTCTACAACAGGTTTTTAATAATTCTCATCTAATCAAGTATACAAATATTTATACATTCTAAATACGTTCATAAGCATACGTTTTCCTTGTCATGATAAGATGATTTAATAAGCGCCCCTCCAAAGCCAGAATCTTAAAATAAGCGCTCTGTGCGCTAATTTCGTCATTTACAGACAAAAGAAATAAAAGCAATGAAAATGACGTCATCGTACTTGGTATGGTAAACAACACTTTCACTTAACAAATCTTTGCTTTTCTTCATTGATACACTCACAATAACATAAACAACAAAAGTCGCCTGGAATGAGAAACATAATTCGTAGATCAAGTCACGTGATAAAAATTTAGAAAGGAAAAGTCGAAATCTGAAACCGATAATACTTACTAGTATAAAAAAAGAAGCGGGAGCTCCAACCAATAAAATAAGGAGTTGCATGGAAACTTGAACAACACACCTATAATACAGAAACATGAATTATAACAGATTTTCCCACATTACAGGTGCCAACTACATTAAAGAGGGATAATTACTGTGTCTTACCTTGACTGCAGTTTAAATTTATTGAAATAAATCATCATGACAGTGGCAGCAACAATTCCCATTGGTACACCTAAAATAATTATACAAATACTTATTCGTAATCAAGTACATGTTTTGATAATTAGCGATTCCACAAACCAGTTGTTTCTGTTTACATCTTACAGGTATTACGTCATGGTCACGTGAGAAACGAGCACTTAAATCGGCAACAAGAAGCTAAGGTCAATTAACGTCTGTACCTTTTACAAGGCAATTAATTAATCACTAGCCAATCAAAAAACCAATCCGGTTCGTTCTTTAGAATATTAATTGCTTTTAATAGCCAATCAAATGAAAACTTGTAAAAAGGTTCTACGTGACCCTCCAAGCTCTCTAAAGTGCGCAAAATCGTCTTCGAAGATATTGTTTCTTTTTACAAAGACACCGTTTAGCACTCCTGCTTCTGCCTCTGTGATATTGGAATTTGACGAGCATTTTGCCTGCCCACATCTTTTCGGAAGGGTAAGAATTTGACAATTAAAAAAATGGAAACAGCGAGAAGCTTCACAAGAATAGTAACTTACCCCAGCCGATGAGGTAAAAGAGACTGAGGTGACCACTACTTTTACCAATCACCGTGCGAGTTGCATAGAACAACTGGATTGCTTCCACAAACGTCCAACAAAAGAAGGCCACGCCCAACAATTGTACAACACCAACAAGCGAGAAACAAAAGTGCTGAAAAACAAATAAAAAAAGGTGTGATGTAAATAAATTTCAAAATAATCTTTTTAACTATGTCCTTCCCTATTATTCATTAAAGTTTTAATAGAAATATCCTACATTGTGGTTTTAAGGTTCTATTGAGAAAAATCTACTAGGGTTGCATATGAACTACCTTAATAGTTCATATACGAGTAATTTGCAACGACGTAGTAATATGATTGATTTCGAAAGTTAAAGGCACACGCAAGGCACCTTCAAAATAATTGGCTATTCGTTTGCTTGAGCTAGGCTTTTTCTAACCTATGATATCATTTGGTAAAAATCTTTTTAGCTATTGTAAAGAGAACAAAAAAAAGACTAACAAAATCCAAACAGCTCAGAGTAAAAAGAAGAAACTTACTGTTGCCATAGAAACTGGCACCAATCCCATTGCAGAAACAAATATGGCGCCAGCGAAAAGTAATACACCAATTATAATGATGAATGTGAGGTTTGAAAGAATTGTTGAACGATCAGATTTCGAATAGCTGTAAAAAATGTAAAAGAAAAGATTTTTGCAATGTTATTGTAGCATTATTTCCTTTTATTACTTGAACCATATTCTTCTTTTAATAGTATACTAAAAAAGAAAAGAGGCATAGACCTTAAGGTCCACAATTCAACCTCCTCGTGGACACATATTCGGTGCCTAATGAAACTAGGATTACTCAGTCAAGAAGGACTTTGATATTAAATATGACTTGCAGATTTTTCATACCTATTGTCCTTAGACGAAGCTTACAATCGTTTATTGTTCTAATGAAATATTGAAAAACTTCAGAATCAGAAAGCAGAAAAGTATTAATCTTTGAAAATGTCTAAAACAACTTGTTAACAAGACATTTTTTTAAGTTTTTAATCGCCTCTAATTTCTTTAAGCCATTAGAGTAACTAAAATCCAAAAGAACAAACTCTTAACTTTACTCATGTTGTAAGAACTGCTTTGACAGAAAAAATTGTACCTTGAGCAGCACACATGTGACATGCATGTTATAAACGCCAGTAAAATACAGAGACCAGCACCAATCGCCAATGTAAGTGTGAATGTGAGATATATTACTTTCATACCGGTTCCCTAAATGGTTAATCAAAGCTGTTTGAGCACCAAGTATAGGAATCCTACCACCAAGTTTAGAAATTTGGTTACCATACTGTTTCTGCAGTGCTAACCACTAAGATTTTGAAGTTTTTAAACACTAAATATAGAAATACTACCACCGAAACAACCAAAAGTCAGAAGTTTTTGACAACCAAATATAGAAGTACTGCTACCATAATTAGAAGCTTGATTACCAAATATAGAATTAAATGATGATCACTATACCTTTGGAATGAGTACAGCAAAGTTGGTAAGATGATTACATTCACAAATAACTTCATTAGTTGTTTCATTGGCTATTGTTTCACAACCTTCCGTCGACCATTCACCATTGGACGATCTAGAAAAAATATTTTTAAACAAAAAGTTTTGTCTTTTGAAATATCAATACTTTACATTGAAAGAAGCTTTTATCTACAATGTATTGCAATATCACAAAAATATCGAATCTAAACCTAATACATTAATACTTAATAAATCTTTTAAAACATTTTAGGATTTGCAAAGTTTGAAAAGGGTTTAGGAAACTTTAGATTTTTATAAGGAATGATAAGAAATTGTTTACTTACTTTGCAAAATCCCAGAAAACACAAGTTGGTTGACTCAGCATCTAATAAAATAAAAATGATAATAATTAATTAAAATGTTTCAAAGAAAATTACTACTAAATCTTTTCTAGGTGGGATCTAAAAATTTTTTTAACAAGATAAAGCAATAGGTACCTGATTTTGTTTGAAGGATATTGCAACAGGTTTGAGTAGTTGCAGTTTCTTTTTTGTTGTGAATGAAACGGAAAACACTTGTGTGCCAGGAATCATACTATAAAGACAATCATAATATAACTAAATGATAGAAATATAGAAATGACAGGATAACTAATTTGCAGACATGCCAAAAAAGCTTTTGAAACTTAAGCATGCTAGAAATTACTGCTATGATAATGTTGTTGTGATCAGTTTAATTCGAAATCCTTAGGCGGCTTACTCTCTGCTTGTTTGGTAGACTATGAAATTATGAAATCCATATTTATTTTCTTAATATATTTTACTATTTTCCTGTAACCCTTGTTAAAAATTGTTACAAAATAATGTTCATTATTTTCTACTCCTCAGATCATCATTTATCAATGTTAGGCAAAATTTGGCAGGCATGATCGCAATGATAAGCAATAATTGCCAGTCTGTTATCTATGCTTGTCATTGTGACAGGCGTGGTTGAAAAAATTATTTCAAGCCCTGTTGTGGGAATAAATGGAAACACAAAGTACACCAAGACCTAGGGGTGTCAGTTAAAATAGGCGATGAAATGGTGTGTCTGATCTGAACAGACGTTAAATAAAGTAACCTTAACTTTGCTTATACCATTTTTTTGTGATTCTACCAGCTAATTTTCTTTAGGAATTAAATGCAATTCAAAAATTTCGAGCTATATGAAAGAAAAATTTGAACTTTTAAAAAGAACAAGAAAGATAAATAACTTTACCTGTCATCATCATCAGTCTGTGGAAGAAGTTTATGAATGGTTTTGTATAATATAGCAATACCAACTGAATCTATAACCATAAACATAATATTGATTATCATAAACTAAGCAACTGGAAATTAGCTGAAACAACTCACTTTACTCAACATATACCGATAAGAAAAGTGGAAAACTTCAGCTGAAATTCCATTATGTTTAATTGCTTTACAAATCCAGATTAAAAACGTAAAAATTTCTTTTCTAATTTCTATTATTCTTTCATAATACTGCAAATAATACAAATTATATGCAGTGAAACCTGCATAAGACGGCCCCTTTGGGGACCAAAAACTAGTGGTCTTTTTAGACAGGTGGTCTTCTATAGAGGTTGTCATTTTGCAGGTTTCACTATATGACAGTATGATGAAACAATATGGACTTGACATTTTTACAAAATATTTTCTCTCACCTTTTAAAACAGGATAATTTGCATGAGGAACATTCATTGACGTTTTTGAGTTATTAACAGACATTTGAAACTCCAAATTTTCATTCTTCATTCTGTCAGTAACAGGTAGCATCAACACATCTAAAAACATATTTCAATGAAATTTTTCATAAGGCAGTTCAAGAAGTTCTAACTGCAAGCAACAATTAATATCAAAAAGGGAATTACTATTACCACTGCTATTTGTTGTTCTTGCTTTCTTTTTCTTTTTATCGATATTAGCATTATTTTTTTTAACTCTTACTGTTGTTATTTTAACTTTTTTTGTTTCCTTATAGCTGTATGTTTAGGGTTGCAAGGCCGAGTTGTTGTTATGTCTATTTTAGTTATGTTATTTTGCTTTTCTAGTTCTATGACTGTGATATTGAACTGTGACAATATTTTTTTAAAAGAATCCTTTTACTAAGAGCTTGAAAATCTAGAAGTTCTTAAATAAACTCATACCTAAATTTTCAAAAATGTAAACTTTCTTTTCAGAAAACTTGCGATCAGGTTTTGTTTGCATCATTTTCTTTGTAATATATAATTCAAGATTCTTCATCACTTGGTCAGTGCCATTACCGCCCTAAAACAAAATAATAAAATCAAGTCACTGTTATGTTCACTGTAATCTTCAAGATGGTCTGAAAGCATTTTGCTGTTAAAGGATCTATGTGTTAGGTACTGAACATTTGCAGAATACATAAAGAGAGGAATTTACTTGGTATTATAATCAGTAAGCATTAATAACGTTTTATGACCCTATGGTTGATTCGTCAATTATTAATTAATTAAATTTTTATTTCAGTTGATTTATTTCGACGTCGGAAATCCCATGTTCCTTATAATATTAGTCTTTTAAAAAACCTAATCCGCACCCATTAGTTCATCTTCGTTTCATCACTTTTTGTCTAATATTTGTCTAATATTTTTTTATTTTTTTAAAATTATGAATTTTAGGAGACATAATTAAAGACAAATTCCAGAGAAAGTAAAATCAGTCCCCAGGAATATATCTTGAGAGAGGGCTTGGCTGACCAATATTACTTTTTACCACGAGTGCGAGTTACAAATCATTGATACAAATACATTTTCACATTTACGAGCACACTTACTGTATTAATATCTTTCCAAAACGATTCATATTTCTTATTCAAGATATGATCAACTATTGATATCAAAATCTAGAAAAGAAAAGAAATGTGAAAAATAGGAATAGGATTTTCAAAGGTCAGAAAGATATATTATGTTAGGCTAGAGAATCTTACCTGGCATTTATTAACAATTTGTTGGATATTTGTGTCTTTTGTTGATAGTTTATCTGCGTTATTGACAGCCACGTTTAGCGAGTTCACAGTTTGTGAGATAGCATCTTGTTTCCACAAATCATGTTCTAATTCTTGCACCGATTGTGAGAGTCGTTGAATTTGAAGCAAAAATGATTCCTCATCAACAAGCTCATTGTTGTACTGGTTGATCTTTGAAAAAATAATTGATTTCAAAATTAAGTTAACATATAATAGTAACTTCAAAATTCCTATTCTATAAAACTAAACAAAATTTTAATAAGCCGGTAATAATAATAAAATTAGAGTGCCTTAAACATAATAATCATAGGTGAAAAAAAAAAATTAAAATCTTGAGCTAGGGATCAAATAAATTAAAATTTGGTTGATAGAATGTGAATAAATTTTTGATAGCCTGGGTGGAAGTTTCAATGAATATTGGAAATTTGTTTCTAGAGATGAATGCCAGAGTGAGGGCAAAATGAAAAGACCATTCTTAGACTATGAGGTTGTTTACAAGTATATTTTCACTCCGGAGTGAAATTCACCCCTAAGTTAAAATCTACCCAGGTGTAATTTTATAGTCTGTTTACATGAGCTTTTCCCTCCGGAGTGAAAATAATTTTATTTCACTCCGGAGTGAAAAACAACTGGAGAAGATTCTTTTTCATCACACATTTCCTGCATAATATCATGATTTCAAACCAGAGTGAAAACAATTTTCTGTTTACACGAGAAAATCATTCTCAAATATACCCAGAGTGAAATTTCAACCCCGGGTATTATATTTAAACACTTACAGGAATGTGTTAGAAGACCTAAGTGAATTCACTCCGGAGTGAAAACTTACGTGTAAACGGCCTCTATATCTCGGTATCAAAAAACAACAAACTAAAAACATAATTTTTTGGACTTACCAAAGTTTTTAACCATGTATAATCCTGTGGAGGTGCTTCAGTTGGAACGCTCGGTGTTTTTGGGTTTCCAGATTCCCCTTCAGGAGGTAATTTTACACACTTGTTGTCTGAATATGAAAAACCATTCCCACATAAACATTTATAAGAACCAACTGTATTTTCACATTTGATTCCTGTCGGACAAATTGTTTGGTTTGTGGTGTTGCTAGATATACATTCATCAATATCTGGAATAGAAGCATAATCATAAAAATAGAAACTTATTTTACACTTTCTTACTTTTGTCAACACAGATTCTTTTAAAAGAGGCTAATAGAAGAGAATTAAATATTTAATAAATGATACAAAACAGTAAATAAACCAGAACTTAAAAAAATTCAGCAATCTTCAAATCACATTGGGAAACAAAAACTTGTTTTGAAGAATTAAAATAAAAAGCATCAAATTAGCATCTGTAAAAAAGATTCATTACTATTTATAACTATGTGTCAGAATTTTAAGTTATTTTTACAGTTGAACCTGAAATAGAGCATTTTAAGGGCAGTCGGGAAAAAAATCTATTTTTCAACTAGGAAAACTGCCAAAACACTGAAAATACAACCCTGGTTTACACCCTGCGTAAATGTTCCTCATGTATGAAAATTAAATTTAAGTTACCTGAACATTTTGGTATATTAGAATTCCAATTTCCATCCACACCACAAATTAATGAAGAGTTTCCATGAAGCTCAAATCCTTTTTTACAAGTAATGTCAACTTTTTCGTTTTCAAAGTATATAAATTTGACTGAACTCAATCTGCTATTTGGTATAGTATCCAAGGGACATGTCGCTTAAAAAGAAGATTGTAGCGAAATATAACAATGAAGGAAGAAAAAATGAGACAAATGTAACTATTTACACTGTAGTTAAAAGGGTACCTTGAACGATCACAGATAATTCACTTCTTGCTTTTCCAGCTTTATTTTCAGCCTCACAGAAGTAATCGCCTTGATCTTTCTTTCTCAATCGAGCGACCTCTAACACATTTTCAACAGTGACAACTTTATAATTGACATCTTCAATGACTCGATACCAAACAATATCAGGAGTTGGATCACCAGCAGCTCTACATGTCACGGATAATGACCGACCGATGCTTAATGATATATTGCTGGTTGTTAATGAAACTTGTGGCTTAACTAAAATAAGGTTTGAAGAATATTAACTACACAACTTTAAAAGAACATAATTGGAGTGGCATGCACCATAAAACCTGTATAAGAGAACAACTCTAGGAACCATGAAAAAGTGGTCCTCTTAGACAGGCAGTCTTCTTACAGAGGTGTTCCCTTTAGCAGGCTTCACAGTATATGGTCACATCCTGAGAAAATAATTTGAATAAGAATTAACAAAAGTAAAAGATATCTACTCACTATGAACTGTTAACTGTGCTGTCAAATTCGTTGCATAGCCAGGACTTTCGGAAATACAAGTGTAAAATCCTTCATCTTTGTTTCGAATATTTGAAATAACAAGTGTGTTATTTGATAAGATTTCGTGTCTTTCATCATCTGGTATTTCAACTGTTGTGATTGTATTTGAAAACTTCCAAGTCATTTTTGGTTCAGGTACTCCAACAGAAATACAGTCAAATTGAGCAGTTTGCCCACGTAATAATACTAAGTCCTCTGGCCTAGCTGTGAAATTTTGATTCACTGCAAAAAAAAAACAAAAAACAGATGCTTTTATATAAAGACAATTCAAAAGCAATATAGTACAGGAGAATAGGTGGTGAATAATCAAATGAAGATGAAGAACTATGAACATATATGAATTAAATAAAGAACTAAGACTTGTATACATACCATATACATTGACAACTGCGACAGAATCTTTCACCATTCCAGGACTGTATGATCTACAAATATATTCACCAGTTTCTTCCATTGTGGCATTAACAATATGCAGACCATAATCATCTAATATCACCCTTGACGAAATCTCATCAAGAGATTTTATTTCTTTTGAGTGGTGAGGTCGAAATTTCCACTCAACCACGGGCATTGGAATTCCGATTGACGAGCATGTTAATGTATAATTTGATCCATATAAAACCTTACTACTCTGAGGTATGATATCAAACTCTTGAGTTACTAAAATAAAAAGTTATAAAGTTGTACTAAAATAATTAGTCATATTATTTTATTGAATAAAATTTCACAACGATTCATAAAGTTTTGTAGATTCATAGTTTTTCTGACTAGCAACTTTACCGTACAAAGTTTCTGTCCAATTTTTTCTAAATGACCTCAAATTGCATAAGGGGTTTCCGTAAAAATTCGGATAAAAAATTTTGGCATAAAATATTTTGGCATTGGGATTCTACTGTATGAAAGAAAAATTTTTAACTAAAACTATAACAATATTTTATCATGGACAACTTTTGCAAACTTTGTAAATCAGACAAAATTCTTAGCTTCTTTACTAAAGGTATTTAAAAGGTAAGGTCAGTTGTATTTTTACAGCTATTGGTAATAAACTTTTTACTAAACTACAGCCAGTCTTACCATATACTTCAAGCTTAGCAGACACGTTTCTTAACAATCGTGGACTTTCAGAGAAGCAGAAATATTCCCCCTCATCTTGATATCCAACTTTTTGAATTGTTAATTTAGAATCGGTAATAACATATTTCTTTGAGTCTGTTTTGATATCAACAAATTCGTTATATTTCTTATACTTCCAACTCGTCTTTGGAGGAGGCACACCAATCGATTCACAATCAAACGAAGCGTTTTTGTGATATAATATCCTTTGTGAAACTGGTGCAATAATGAATTCTTGGGTTACTGAAATATAAAAATATTAGCATAAAATCATTTCATTTTAAAATCAAATCATTTTTCTTGGGCTAATATTTTGATAAAAAGTACAAAATAAAAAAATAAGTAGAAGACCATCCAAAGACCATGAATATTTAGGACTACTTAAACTCTTCATGATAAACCTTTCATCTCAACTTTGTGAATTGCAACAAGACACACCAGACTCTCATTCATAATGTAAAAAAACTTACCATAAACAGTTAAAATAGCAGAAGTGTTGGTTATTAATCCTGGACTTTTTGAAATACAATAATATTTTCCCTCGTCATCAACCATGGCAGATTTCACAAGTAAACTTCCGTTGTTCAAAACTTTGTATTGATGTTTGTAGGTAGAATCGATTGTAACTAGTCGATCAATATGATTGAACTTTATTTTCCACTCAATTTGTGGTTTCGGTAAACCTTCACTAACACAATCAAACAGTGCTGACAAACCAAACAATACACTTTTTGAAGTTGGAACTTTTGTAAAATTTTGTGTAACTAAGAGTAATAATTTAGCAATGTTAATAGACTTCAATAAAAGATTAGTCTTCCAAGCATAACAAACAACACAAACAAAACATCATCCAAATTACAAGGTGTATGCTTTCATTTGAATCTGTCTATACCATTCAAGGTTTCTTTTCATATATATTACAGAAGGAAGCATGATGCATTCTGTTTTCAAAGAACTACTTTACATAGGATCAAACCAAATTTTATAAATATCTCATAGATTCCGCAGAAATTGAAAAAGTTAAAAATTCAGTTGAAAAAGTTAAAAATTCTACTTTTTTATTGACCTCTATAAAACAAAGACCATTGGGTATAATAAAATGTTAGAAAAAAGCAGCTGAAGATTTTTGCTAATAATGTTAGTTTCAATGTCTAAAATCAAGAAAAGTATAATCAACTATCAATATAATTATTTGCTTCTTTAGAATAAAGATATAAAAAACTAACCATAAACATCAAGTAGTGCAGAAACGTTTCTTTCCAGGCCTGGACTTCTTGAAATACATATATACTTTCCCTCGTTTTCATACAAAGCTTTGTCAATCAAAAGTGTACCATTGTCAAAAAGCTCGTACTTTTCTGAATCTTGAACATACTTGGCTGTGATATTCTTGAAAACACCATTTTTATCGATAAAAACCCATATTGTTGTTGGTTTTGGTATGCCATATGACAAGCAGTGAAATTGAACAGAATTACCATGTATAACCTTTTGATTTGATGGTACTTTCTGGAATTCTTGGAAAGCTGCAAAAAAGAAAATTAAGAATAATTAAGTTTTGATTCACTCAACTTTTTTGAAATAGCATTTTCATCTTGATAACATTTTCATATTGTAGAAATTAGTGTAGAGAGATTCTTTTTAGTTTCCTAAGATCTTATGAAAGATTACTAAATGTGTTGGAAACACATAAATTTTATAAAAAAATTACTAAAAATCAAAACTTAAATTTTCACTTTCAAGAAATGAATTACACTTTTTTTTATGAAATAATTAGTAGAGAGTACTTACGATTAGAAAGTACTTACGATTCACACTTAATGTGTAAAGTTTGGATTTATAACCATCGGAATTCCATACATTGCAATAGTAATCACCACGCTGCTGCCATGTAACATTAGGGAAGGATAAAACACTGAAATCTTTCTTCTGAATGACATTATTTTCGATTATGTTTTTGTTTGGTTTATATTCTTCATCCTTCGTCCATTTAAAAACAACATGTGGATCAGCTAGTGGTTGGCATTTGAAAGAAACATGCTCGAATAAATCAGTTTTGATAATATGTTTTTCTGTATGAAACCTTGGACGAAAACCTTCCGTACCTGGTAATAACAAAACAATAACGCTTGTCACGACTTGTACGAGATACATGATTTCATAGAATATTTGAAGAGAAAATAATATAGTGGTGGTTTTAAAATTTCAGTATTTTTGAACAAAGAAAAGGAAATCCATTAAAATATGCTTAAACAGAATTAAAAATACATGAAAGTTAAAGCTAAAAATAATGAAAAAGATGAAAAAATATGTAAATATGTTTGCATACTAAGAAAGAACAAATTAAGAGTTTGCCGAGTTTTTTCCAGTTTAAAAACCGAAATTTTCTTCAAATTAAATTATGGATCTTAGAAAGGCTTCATTTTTTGTTTTAGAAAAAGGAAAGAAAATCATGAGAGAGTAATAAATTATTTAGAAATAGTTAATCTCTAGCTTATCTATGATTTCCAAGAGGAATTAAGAAAAGATTACAACCATTTTATTTCCCATATTTTTGAAAAATATATTTAAAGTAGCTGAAAAGAATTTAAAAACTTTTTACTTTCTCTAAAAACAATTAATTAAGAAATCAGGCAACTAGATCAGTACTGAACTAACTTGAAATATAATATAAAAATTTGCTGCCTGAATTGCAATATAATAGCACCATATATATATAACTTGTAACTTCTTTTATTCGAGTGGCATAAAACGTTTTGGCTCATAAAAGGTACACTCATATATACCCTGCAGGATATGTACTCACATAACTTGATCAAACTTATAAATCAAAACTCAAAGTAAGAAGTATCGTATTAATTGTTGGTTTGAGAAGATCTTCAAATTAGTATTGGTTTTAAAATACCTCTCCTTGTCATGTGTAGCACTGTAAAACCACCCATTTGACATTCTTGCCACATTGCGTAGAGATTTTCTCCACCTCCTTTATATAACCTTGCACAGAAACCTTTCAGGTCTTTGATGAGAAATGCTTCTTTCGATGCATGCCGCACATTTTGAAAAACTAATTTCAAATCTGTACAATTCGTTGTCAGAATAAATTGGTT